>ML661332.1:11325888-11478232 GCA_007570785.1 Antilocapra americana
TTACAAATTCAATAAAGACTTTTTAAATGGTCTACATTAAAAAAAAAAAATCTCAAAAAAAAAAGTCCTGTCAATACCTCCTCTTCAAAACATTTCATATCTGTCCCAGTATTTTGTTGCCGCATTTAAGGCCCTAGCCTACACTCTAATCCTTTACTGCATGACAGTTGGATAACTTCGTAAATGTTTTTCTTATCTCCTGACTTTAATGTTAGTCCTGTGTTTTTTCATATTGCAATTCAGGATCCAGTAGGTTATAAAATCAATTTACTTGTTTGTGATCAGAAGTTTTTAATGATATAAAATAGATGAGATAGACAATATTAGAGTTCATGGCTACTATAAGGGTGTTTTTTTAACAAAACTTTTATTTTAGTTATGTATATGGGCCAGACTATTAACTTATCCTTTGTAATAATTGTATAGGTAGTTGTCATTTGGAGGTGTGTCTGTCTAGCATCTGAACCTTGTTCCTGTGTTTTGAGAACTATGTAGCATATGAGTCTTGGTGGGAGGGCCTGCCTTGTGCTGTGTGTGTGAAAGTCTCTCAGTCGTATCCAGCTCTTTGTGACCCCATGGACTATACAGTCCATGGAATTCTCCAGGCCAGAATACTGGAGAGGGTAGCGTTTCCTTTCTCCAGGGGATCTTCCCAACCCAGGGATTGAACCTAGGTCTCCGACATTGCAGGCAGACTCTTTACTGGCTGAGTCACAGGGAAGCCCAAGAATACTAGAGTGGGTAGCCTATCCCTTCTCCAGTGGATCTTCCCGACCCAGGAATCGAACCAGGGCCTTCTGCTTTGCAGGCGGATTCTTTACCAACTGAAATATCAGGGAAGCCCTCCTTGCACTGTAGAACCTTAAAATATCTTGCTTTACCAACACCCCCTGAATCTAAGGTGCTGCCTTGTGACCTAGGCTTCCTAATCAGATGTCTGGGATTTTGGAAAGCTTCTTAATCAGATACCTGGGATTTTGAGTTAGGACAGAAGCAGGGAAAGTAAGTTCCTAGGCTGTTGGTTGTGGGAGTGGCCATGACACTGGCATTTGGCTTTCGAGGTATCGGGGCTGACAGCCTCAGCTGTGGCATCCAAGGGTAGTAGTGGGGGCTCATCAGAATGGTTATGGACATAGTTTGGGAATGTTTCTAGTTGTCTAGCCTTTTTCTGCTCCTGCCTATTTTCTGGGTCTAAATTTCTGGGAGATTTTATGAGCAATTCCTTTTCCATTCTAGCAATTTCTTTTCTATATCTATAGACCCAGTTTGTATGTTAGCGCTCTAATCCCCAGTAAGTCAGTGTCTGGAGATAGGGTCTTTTGTTGTTGTTGTTTAGTCACTTGGTCATGTCCGACTCTTTGCAACCCCATGAACTGCAGCATGCCACACTTCCCTCTCCATCACCATCTCCTGGAGCTTGCCCAAACTCAGGTCCATTGAGTCGGTGAGACAATCCATCACATCCTCTGTTGTCCCTTTCTCCTCCTGCCTTCAATCTTTCTCAGCATCAGAATCTTTTCCAGTGAGTCGGCTCTTCACAACAGGTGGCTGAAGTATTGGAGCTTCAGCTTCAGCATAACTCTTTTCAAAGACTATTCAGGGTTGATTTCCCTTAGGATTGACTGGTTTGATCTCCTTGCAGTCCACGGAACTCTCAAGAGTCTTCTCCAACACCACAGTTCAAAAGCATCAATTCTTCAGAGCTCAGCCTTCATTATGGTTTAACTCTCACATCTGTACATGACTACTGGAAAAATCATAGCTTTGACTATGTGGACCTTTGTTGGCAAAGTAATCTCTGCTTTTTAATATGCTATCTAAGTTTGTCATAGTTTTTCTTACAAAAAACAAGCATCTTTTAATTTCATGGCTGCAGTCTCCATCTGCAGTGATTTTGGAGCCCAAGAAAATAATGTGTGTCACTGTTTCCATTGTTTCCCCATTTATTTTCCATGAAGTGATTGGACCAGATGCCATGATCTTCATCTTTTGAATGTTGAGTTTTAAGCCAGTTTTTTCACTCTCTTGTTTACCCTCATCAGTGAACCATTTAGTTCCTCTTCACTTTCTGCCAAAGGGTGGTGTCATGTGCATATCTGAGGTTATTGATATTTCTCCCGGAAATATTGATTCCAGTTTGTCCTTCATCCAGCCAAGCATTTCATATGATGTACTCTGCATATAAGTTAAATAAGCAGGGTAACAATATACAGCCTTAATGTACCTTTCCTAATTTACATCCCTGGTGGCTCAGATGGTAAAGCGTCTTGCTTACAATGCAGGAGACCTGAGTTCGATCCCTGGGTCGGGAAGATACTCTGTTTAAGGAAATGGCAACCCACTCCGCCTAGAAAATCCCATGGACAGAGAAGCCTGGTAGGCTACAGTCCATGGGGTTGCAGAGTCAGGCACGACTGAGTGACTTCACTTTCACTTTCCCAATTTGGAACCAGTCCATTGTTCTATGGCTGGTTCTAACTGTTGCTTCTTGACCTGCATATAGGTTTTGCAGGAGGCAGATCAAGTGGTCTGGTATTCCCATCTCTTTAAGAATTTTCCGCATTTTGTTGTGATCCACACAGTCAAGGCTCCTGCCGCCTCTGCCCTGGCCTGGCTGCTGGTTCTGACTGCAAGGTCTGTGCTGCATCCCGGAGGATCCTCACGCCTTTAAACTCCTCTAGCTAATGGGACTGTACCTGTTAGCCTTTTTGTGTACAAAGCCCGAGTACTTGGTGTGACAGAGATCAGTCAAGATACAGGGAAAAAAAAACCAAACAAACCCTGAGTGTTTCTTATTACAATTAAAGTTTTGAAAGTAGCTGGCTATGAATGAACAGTAACATTTTCTAAAGAAAATAAACTGAGAATAGACCTGTGTGAGATGTGGAAAATATTTTAAAGCAAAGGAAATGATTCACCACCTCAAAGACGTGGCACTTAGATGAATTATGCAGGTCAGTTTTTCACTTCTGGGGAGAGCCTCTATGTCTTGGATAAATTCATATGTGTGTGCTTTGCATAATACTCATGGAAGATTATTCAATATTAGTATTCAGAAAGAAAGGAACTCCTTTGAATAATTCTAGCCATTTCCTCTAAGTCAGAGCGATGGGGGAATTGTATGCCTTGTGGAGTAGAGCTTTGTTTACATAATGGATGCTTTGTAAAGTAATTAAAAAGTGACCTTTGAAACATTTAGCTTGGTTTGTTTTGTTAGATTTTCTCATTTATTTTTTTTTCCCCTTAGATCTGTTTTTGCAACTTCTCATAACATCTAAGCAAATGACTTAAGAGAATGTATTTTATCCTTTATTTCATGAGTCCAGCGTAAAGGTATTAAATAAAAATAAATAAATAACTTTGAAAAGTCAATACTCAAGTTACATTCTAACCATTACCTGAAATAAGAATTTTATGGTGTAGTCAGAGTACTCAATATTTAATCTTGGGAATAAATGTTTCAATGCTTTTTATAACTTTAGGTAATTTTGTAGGTAAATTTCATTTTTAGTAGATTTCACTTTTCATTACTGAAAAGAAGCGAAAATATATATATTCACAGAATTGTTTTACTATATTGAAATTAGCATTAAACATTGCTTAAAATTATAATGGAGGCAGATTTGAATTACATTTGTGTTTCTTATTTGAGGGACTTAAAGAATAATTCATTTAACTTGGAGGACCTGACGGCAGAACAGGAGCCATCAGAGAACGTTCCCAAGAGGTGCTTTGGATACAGAAGGGCTGAGTGACCGGTAAACGTGACCCAAAGTAAAGTGGCTGCTGTGAGAGATAATGAGCATCTCATCACAGAAAGTATTCAAGCAAAGGCTGAATGACCTTGTAATCAGGGATCCTGACACGTGCTGTGTCTCTGCACATTGTGGGGAGGTGCTCAGTAAGGAGAGACTTCTCCGAGCTCTTTGAATTCTAGGATAAAAATTCTACGAAGTTTTTAGTTTGTCGTAATCGTGTACTTTGTGTTGGATGAGTCAGTGTTTGAACTTGTCTTAGGATCGCTCTTCTTGCTCTTAGTTATTTAAGATACAGCCAAATACTCAGCTTTTCTAATTTTCCAAGCCTAAAGTAAATTACGTAGAGGACGAAGGATGTATCCAAGTTTTGAAAGGCATGCAGAAAGGTCTCTCTAACTTGTCATGCTCGCAACTCTAACTCAGGCTGGAGAAGAGAAGAATGAACATGTTTTCCTGTTTCTTTTTTGCCCTCTATCTCGTCTGTGCTGGTAACTGAATGCTGCTCATGGCTAGCACATATTCCTTCTTTCCCCTATCTAATTCCGTGTTTCACATACAGTAAAGTCCACTGTCAGGAAAAACACTGTGTGTTTTGGGGCCAGAGGACCCTAATTGATTGAGAAATGCTGTGAGAGGACCTGTTACGACAGCTCCTTTCACGGGCAGCCATCTGTCAGTGAGAAGTGAATGGGTCAAACAAGCTCAGTACTCTCCAGTCTCAGAATCAAGGCTGCCATCATGTGGGGAAATTAGAGGTGATTGTCGTTCCATTGTCTCAGGCCTGCGATCCTTCTGGAGACGGCCTTTCTTAGGATACCCAACCGAGACGGTTTCTCCGTGTTCTCTCTTCCGCCTCCAAGCTTCAGCCCGCTGATCGGCTCCTCCTCGTCCTGACGATCCTATGAACTCCTTTCATTCTCTCTCCCCTTCCCCTCCTTAATTATTTTTCTTCATGGCAGTTATCACCACTTGAAATTATACCATCCACAGCATTTGTTCTACTGTTGAAATTGGTGTGCGTCCTGTTCCTCATCACTTCCCCTCGAGTGTAAGTCCCACGTGGACCTGTGTGTCTCAGTCACTGCTGTATCCCCGGCCAGTAGACTAGTCCTCGCCTTGTTCACTTTAGGTACTTGGGACAAGTCTTTTAGCACTTTTATTGGCCCATTTGTCTGCTTGGGTATCTGAAGGTGTCACCGACTTGTTTAGAATCCTCTCTTAAAACTACCCTTTTTCACCTGAAGTGGTTTCTTGCCTCTCCGTCATCCTCTCTTTTGCTGTCCTTAAGTTCTCCTCTGCCTATGCCTGTAAGAGAAGCTTCAAAAATAAATAAAGGGCAGCTGCTTCCTCAGGCTCAGTCTGTCTTTTTACTTCCTACTTGTAGTTACTTCTCTTCCCAGCTCAGGTCTTGGAAGTGACCATCTATTCTGGCTGCCTTGGCCTCATTCCCTCCAAAGTCTTCTGCAGTTTGATTTGTGAGATATTCATATTTCATAAGCCCCTCTCTTCAACATATGTTTTTTCTGGAGCTTCTCACTGTCGAATCTGAAAGTGCCCACACCCGCCATGCTCATTCGGACCTTTCCCACACGTCCAGCACCTCACAGTCAACCGTGTTTCTGCTTTGGTTGCAGTAGCGCATGGGACCTCTTCCTGGGGAAGCCCCAAGGCTAGTTAGTTTCCTTGCTGACTTTGCACTAGACCACCACCTCCCTACTTCTTTCTTCCTGTAATCCATCTCCAATCACCAGCCAAGAAGCAAATCCTAATACTCCCTCACTTAACAGTTCTTGTTATCTGCAGTGTCCCTGGGCAGTCTTGTCCAAAATTTTTAAATTTCCTTAAATCTGCAAATATTCTAGAACACAGATTTTTCCATTAATGTCGATGTGACTGGTCCCACGAATTGCATCTTTAAATGATATGAAGTTGAAGTTGAAGTTGAAATAGCTCCACATGGATTCCCAGCTCAAAGCCCAGCTCAAAGCCCTACCAGCATTATTTGGTAGGTATTATTTGGTATTCATTTGACAAGTATCTCCGACTGCCTGTGATGTACAGGCATTGTTTTAGGCTCTGGGGACACCAGGGTAAACACGGCAGAGACAATTCCTGCTTTCATGGAGCTTACTTTCATTTAGAGTATTATTGTCCAAAGGGAATTTTTTTAAGGACTTTTTACGTTTAGTTGGGTTTTAAATTATTATTTAACCTATAAAATCTGTGCATTCAGAAACTTATTTCAACATATGAATCTTATGATTCTATTTTTAAATCTAGTCATTTTAATAGAGAATAAGAACAGTCTCATTTATTATTTCATTAACAATTAGTTAATTCAAGCTTAAGAGTTGAAAGTTCTCAAACAATTAGTTCTGAATTCAGTTTAAGCAATTCAGTTCCCTTAAACATCTTAAACTTCATCTACTCATTTAATATCCGATTTCTCAAGTACCTCAACTGCCTAGTAAGGGAGACTTACAAACCTAAAAGCCAATCATTCTTAAGAATATAACCAACTTAAAATATAACAATAATCAAACTTACATATGTAGTAAATCAGCCTTTCTTAAACATTTCCACACTGTTTCCAAAATTAAATAAAATGTTCTTTCACCTTCTGATTTAATATTGCAAGTGTGAAATCAATTACATATTTCAAATTGAAATCATAATCTCTGTAATTATTTCAAACTCTTTAAATAAACATACCTAAAGTAGTCCAGTGATATGAAAATTACTCTTAAACGTATTCCATAAAAGTATTTTGAGTATGGGTTTGATTTACTTTGTTATCTCTATTCTTATTTATTTAAAATTTTCTAGGGTGGCAGAGTCACCACCACAGTTAGGGTAAGTAGTTGTACCATCTTTGGGTGGCTGAGGTTACTAAGTTGAAAAATCAAAATATCCCTGTGCTGAATTACTGTTCAGAGATTGACCTGACTTGTATTTTTAAAAGATGGCTCCTGATTGCTGGTGGTAAAGGACTGAGGGAAGTCAGAGGATATCAATCTGGTAGTGATTCCGTCGTCTTGTTAGCTCTTCATCAGCCTCTTCATGGGAAGTCACTTTATTTGATTCTCTCCAGTTCCTCCTTATTAGTTCCCAAGACTCTGCTGCCTCTTGCAGCCTTCTCTTCTATTTTTTGCCTGTACCATATGTCTTTCAAACTCCTTTTCTGGTCCTTGATTTTCATTTCCTCCCAGTTCTACTATTTGAGGTAGGGTAGGGTGCTTTAGATTCTAAGATTTCTAAGAAGAAAACCAGGGCTCAGGAAGAAAATGGGATTGGGATTAAATTTAGCTGGGAAAAAAATACAAAGAAAGATGTTCTTGACAGGTGCATACTGAGTCGCCCGGTTGTGTCTGACTCTTTGCGACCCCATGGACTGTAATCCGCCAGGCTCCTCTGTCCATGGAGTTTTCCAGGCAAGAATACTGGAGTGGGTTGCCATTTCCTATTTCAGGGGATCTTCTCAAACCTGAGATTGAACCTGCATCTCTGCACTGGCAGGCGAATTCTCTACCGCTGAGCTACCTGGGAGACCTCTTCTTGACATGTAGACAAAGACAAAAATCTAGAAGCATAAATAGCATATGTTAACCTGGGTTATCTTTGTGACAGGTTATGGAGGACTTTGACTTTCTACTCTAATCTACACTGTGCTTTTGATAAGAAGCATAAATTACTTCTACAATCAGAGAAATTAAATTTAAAAGATTTTAAAGAAATGCAAATCAAAGGGATTAATGTGGCAATAGAACCCAAAAGACTTTATGAAGAAATGAATCTTGATAAAGAATTGAGGCTACCCATTAAAAAAAGATACTATGACTGTTATTAAATTTTCTATCAATACCTAACTGTAGAGTAAGAATAGCTTTTGAAGTAGCAGACTTTGATGTGTCTTTTCAAACTGTCAATGATAGTCACCATGTGCCTATCAGCCTTTGGGGAGTGACTGATTTCATAGAGCAATAATTGCAGTGAAAGTAAGACCAGTTTGGATTCTGCAGCTCTCACTGAGAGCAGTGCAGTAAACAAACATGTAGGCACCAGCTTTTTGTGTGAAGCGCGACAAGATGCTATCGTGGGATTTACTGGTGGTGGAAAGGAAGCTATCACTTGCCTTAGAAAACTTGATGTAATTATGGAATCACTCATAATGGCTTTGTTGACTGTAATAATTGGATTTTAGCTTTCTACTTATTTGGAAAGAAAATGGATGCTTCCGGATCATATTATTCTACTTAGATAATGTTATTATCTCATACTAACAAGTTATTATTTCTGAAGTTGCTGTAAAGTCCTTTTACAAGGGTCCCAGTGCTGAGCATGTTTAGACTGATGACACTCACATCACTGAGTAGAATGAAGAGAGTTCAATAAGATTTGGCTCTTTAAACCTCATTTTACATGGCCTGGAGAAAATAAAGTGCAAGATTTCGGCTGTTGAAGCATAGCTTCATTGACAGAATTGTGTGAGCGCTTTATATATATGGACTTAAGCCATCTGCATCTCAAATCATCCAAAGAGACACTGGCCACACATCTGAGCCTCTTACACCCTCACAGGTGGTGGTTTAGTTGCTAAGTCATGCCTGATTCTTTGAGACCCCATGGACCGTAACCTGCCAGGCTCCTCTGTCCATGGGATTTCCCAGGTAAGAATACTGGAGTGGGTTGCCATCTCCTTCTCCAGGGGATCTTCCCCACCCAGGGATTGAACCTGAATCTCCTGCCTTGCAGGCAGATTCTTCACCAACTTCCCACCAGGGAAGCCACAGGTGGCTGCTCACACAATATCGTGATGCAGTTTGATGATAGCCCCCAAGTGACTGAGCAACACCCTGTGGTCAGAACACCCCCTCCAGGTGTAGACCAGACTCTCCATATGTGCTCCTACAGCACATGGATTTTCCTGATTTGCATTGTATTGCTCCTAGAACAGTGCTGTGGAAGAGGGGGAACCGTAACTGTTTGTTGGAATGAATGCATGGAGAAATGGATAAGCAATAGGGCATCAACAAATTTTTTGATTGGCAGTTTTGATGAAACATTTATTCCACATACGTGGATTTGTGGGTAAATATGATATGTCTAGGTTGGCCAGTTTTCAGCATGGCCAAATTGAATCCATTTCTTTGAGGCTAAGTAAATCATACAAAATACAACTTTACTGACTCATATCACTGCGTAATTGAGCTGATTAACTGTGACGTGATCAACCATGAATATGGTGAAAAAGCCAGTCTGACTGCTGACTGACCAGGGCAGCGGTAATATATAGAACTGGTCTTCTTTGGTATTCTGCTGTGGCTTTAGTCTTGTGGCCACATTTAAGGAAAGAAACCCAGATTAATGAGATGATATTCCAAATACTGAAACAAAATAGGACATATATTTTCTGTATGTAACACTTTCTTGGCCCAGATGTTCTAAAATAACTGTTGGGAAATTGCTATAAAATACCTGGAGAATTGGTCCCATTGTATGAGCCTTTATGGTCCAGTATAACCTTCAGGTTAGGGGACCACATGTTAGAGTCTCACTGGGGCCAGTTTTCCGGTTTAAATTTCAGCACAAAGGATTTACTGGAGGTATTGGGAGATTTCATGACAGAGCTATTTAATACTAGAATGAATTATTGGGAGCAATTGTGGAGTCTCCTGGCAGGCTCTAAATATAGTTCAGTTTCTCCTCTGTTCAAGATAGTTTGGGTGGACCTCCCTGAGAGGAGAAGGACAAATCAAACTGGTCCTTTTAGCCCAAAGTTTTTGCAATTCATTATAACCCAAAAGGAGGTTCTGGTACTTAAACGAATTAGTGCTTTTCGATAAGAGCTACACAGCATGTTGGACTTTCATGCCCTAGCATAGAAGACCTTCATTATTGAGTTTTTTTTTTCATTCACTCTAAACTTTTGCCCTTGGGTGGAAATGTGTGTGCTTAGCCTCAACTCATAGGGAAGTTATTTAATGTATAACTCCGAACTTAATATGCTGAGTTAAATAGTAGTAGAACAAAATAAGCTTTTCTTCTCATTTGTGAAACAAATTATACTCTTCAAGAGAGGTGGGTGCTTATTTCCAAGCTGACAGAATTCTTTCTAAAATTCCTGGATCAAAGGTATTTAGGGAGAAAATAAAATAGTGAGAAGAATTGAAAGGACACTGTGAGATTGTTAGGTATAATTATCTTTACTCTTTCAAGCATTAAAGAATTTTCAAGATACCTAATAAGATCACTTACTTCTCTTGGAAATATATGCTTTCTACATTTTTGTTTGAATTTTTTGGCCTAAAAATATAGTGAAAATGCATAGCAATTTTTAATGCAATGTAGAGATGTTTTTAATGCAGTATGAATATTTAAGTTTAAACCACCTGAATATTTAAATGAAATAAGGTCTGTTCCAACTTCCCTCTGTAGATATCCATTATGTATGTAGAAAATAAATCATATTAGTGTGTAGTTCTTTGAAAACAAAGGTAGACATGCTAACCAAGATGAGCACTTGGATGGTTTATGACTGTGTTCTTTTTGTGTACCAGCTGAACGTAACCTTTTAGTACCTAAGCCTAGCACATGTAAATATATGAAGAGGGTTAGCTGAAGTTGTTATGAGAGTCATAACTTCTCAGTTTCCTCTGTGTTCAAACTTGAAACCTTAATGTCATATTAATGGAATTTTGTGTTTTATATATATATATATATGTACAAGTCTTCTAGACAGATGCTAAAAATGCCAAGATGGGATTGATACAACTGAAAATGCAACTAAAAATGTTCTATAAATGTGATTATAGGACTTAGGCATTTTATTGAGATCGGTTTTGGTTTTGTTTTGTTTTGGCAAAGCTGGCCTAGTTGGTTGGTGTTTAGTATGTGAGAAGAATGTTCAAAAGAGCATCCTTCAGTCTTATTTGAATACAGGTTGCCTTAACTACTGCTAAATACTTGTGTGAAAAGCAAGTGTTTGTGTACTTAATCACTTATTACCATCAAATTTCTTTATTATTTTAGCAATGAAATTTTTAAAATATATTGGTTTTAATACAATATACCCTTAAAAACTTTTAAGAGGTAATTTGCTTTTGGTATTCACAAGAAATAGTTGTGTAACTGTGGCCACTCTATGTGGGGCTTTCCCAGTGGCTCAGAGGTAAAGAATCTGCCCACAATGCAGGAGATACAGGAGACATGGGTTCCATCTCTGGGTCGGGAAGATTCCCTGGAGGAGGGCATGGCCACCCACTCCAGTATTCTTGCCTGGAGAATCCGATGGAGAGAGGAGCCTGATGGGTGGGCTACAGTCTATAGCGTCACGAAGAGTCAGACACGACGCAAGTGACTGAGCATGCACGCACACCACTCTATTTGTTAAAATACAGGACAAAGTTAATTCCATTCTCTCCTTGGAGGTTTAGTTGTTTGGTCTTGTTGACTATGTTACTCTTCTAGAATTCTGAACAGAATTCTACATGACTCTTAAGCTTTCCAAGAATAGAGGCAGTCATTGAGCCATCAACCCTCCATCTTTCCTTCTCTCTCTAAGCTTATCTTCCTTCAGCCCACAGGTTTTGTTGAGTGCATATAAACTTCTAGTTACCCTACCCTAGGAGATACTGTATTGATTAGCATAGCATTTCTGACCACAAGGAGAACAGTCTTAGGGTCAAATAGACAAGAAAACCAATAACTCATTGATTCAGTGAAAGTGTAATGACTGGAAGAGGAACACAGAAAAAGAGCCTCAGTCCTTTCTTGTGATGGTGGGAAGGTGAGAGTGACAGTGGAGAAGTGGTCAGAAAGAACTGTGGAGAGTGGAGGGTTATAGAATTGAGTCTGAGACCTGGACATTTAGGTGTTACACAAGTAAATACCTGTGAAGATGGCCATCATTAAAAAAATCTACAAACAATAAATGCTAGAGAAAATGTGAAGAAAAGGGAATCCTCCTTCACTATTGGTAGGAACGTAAATTGGTAAACCCTTATGGAGAAGAGTATGGAGGTTCCTTAAAAAACTAAATATAGAGCTACTATATGATCCAGCAATCCCACTCCCCTGCATATATGCAGAGAAAATGATAATTTGAAGAGTTACATGCACCCCAGTGTTCATTGCAGCCCTATTTATGATAGCCAAGACATGGAAGCAACATTAATGTTCATTGACAGATGAATGGATAAAGAAGATGTGGTACATAATATACAATGGAATATTACTATCATCAGCCATAACAAATTGCTGAGTGAAGTCAGGAAGAAAAAGACAAATATGTATTATCACCTATATGTGTAATCTTAAAAAAAATGGTACAAATGATCTTATTTACAAAATAGAAATAGACTCACAGATGTAAAAAACATTTATGGGGGTGGAAGGAAGCAGCAGCAAGGGGGAGGGATGAATTGGGAGACTGGGAATGACATATACATACCACTATATATAAAATAGATAACTAATAAGGACCTACTGTATAGCATAGGGAACTCTACTCAACACTATGTAATGACCTGTATGGGAAAATAATAAAGAGTAGCTATATCTGTATCTATATCTGATTCACTTTACTGTACACCTGAAACTAACACAACAGTGTAAATCAGCTATACTCCAATAAGATTAAAAAAAAATACATGTGAGGAAAGAAGGAGTTTGAATGGGGCAGAGAGTTGGAAAATGAGGCTTGTGGGTGGTGGAGTGACTTGGCCTTCCAAGCAAACAACTTAAATTCAAGTATGGATGAATACGTGGGAAACCTCTGGGGAACTGTAGTAGACAGGTCGAATGGCTAGAGAAGGGATAGTGTGGAGGTAGAGAAGGGATAGTGTGGAGGTAATGGGAAGTGATGCATGAGAAGGATTCCAGGTTATGAAAATCCTCCTGTGGCCTACAGAGAAAACTGGACCTTATCCTAAAAGCTATCAGAAGTTGCCAAATGTTTTAAATCAGTGTGATGGCTCAGTTATAGTTATTTTCTGTAGGTGTTATAGAAAATCATTCTGGTGGCAGTGTAGAGAGAAGATGAATTGGAGAGACTCAAAACGTTTATGATGGTGTTACTGTAATGCTGGGTTTTCAGAGGCAAAGGCAGTCTAGGAGCCAGGCACATAGCACACAAATAAGCGAAATGGGCCAAGTTCAGAAACTGGAGAACTTGGACTTAGGGACTAAGTAAATACAAGGAGCCTTCACCACTTGGCTCCAGCCAGTTTCTGCCCTTTGGGAAAGCAAAGAGCCCACCACACACATACAAACATTCTGTTGCACATTCATTATTTGCGTTTGGCTCTCAGATGGGTGTCAAACGTTTTTAAAAACATGAATAGGTCAACACTCTACTGACCAAGCAAAATAAATCTTTAGGCCAGATACAACCTAAGCCAGTATATCACTGAATTGTGTTCTTTTGAACGATGCTCTTTGAAAAATGGGTTCTGTGGTCAAATAAATTAGAAGCAATTGGAACTTGACAAAACTGCTCTTAAATTTCACAAGGAAAAGAAAATGTGCAAGAATTAACCAAGTCAATTTTGTAGACGAGCAAAGATGAGATACCAAACTATATTATAAGGCAATTAAAATAGTGTGGTTCTAGTACAGGAATGAATAAATAAAGGACAGAGTGGATATTTCAGAAACAGTCTCATGTATATATGAAAATGTATGGTAAAGGTAGCATTTTAAGTGAGTTGAGGAGTGGAATGATGGATTATTTAGTAAATGGTGCTGGGGAAATTAGCTATCAACTGAGCAAAAATGATGTTAGATTCTAACTCATGCTGTTAGCACAAAAAAATAAGATGAATTAAAATAACTAATTGTAATAAAAATAAAGTGACAAATAGAGTGAAATGGAGAAAACATGTTTTTGATATTGGGGAAAAGTTCAGTTCAGTTCAGTTCAGTTGCTCAGTCATGTCCATCCCTTTGCGACCCCATGAATCACAGCAGGCGAGGCCTCCTTGTCCATCACCAACTCTTAGAGTCTACCCAAACCCATGTCCATCCAGTCGGTGATGCCATCAAGCCATCTCATCCTCTGTCGTCCCTTTCTCCTCCTGCCCCTAATCCTTCCCAGCATTAGGGTGTTTTCCAATGAGTCAACTCTTTGCATGAGGTGGCCAAAGTATTGGAGTTTCAGCTTCAACATCAGTCCTTCAAATGAACACCCAGGACTGATCTCCTTTAGGATGGACCTGTTGGATCTCCTTGCAGTCCAAGGGACTCTCAAGAGTCTTCTCCAACACCACAGTTCAGCATCAATTCTTCGGCACTCAGCTTTCTTCACCGTCCAACTCACATCCATACATGACTACTGGAAAAACCATAGCCTTGACTAGACGGACCTTTGTGGACAAAGTCATGTCTCTGCTTTTCAATATTCTGCCTAGGTTGGTCATAACTTTCCTTCCAAGGAGTAAGTGTCTTTTAATTTCATGGCTGCAGTCACTATCTGCAGTGATTTTGGATTCCAGAAAAAGAAAGTCTGACACTGTTTCCACTGTTTCCCCATCTTATTTCCCATGAAGTAATGGGACTAGATGCCATGATCTTAGTTTTCTGAATGTTGAGCTTTAAGCCAACTTTTACACTCTCCTCTTTCACTTTCATCAAGAGCCTCTTTGGTTCCTCTTCACTTTCTGCCATAAGGGTGGTGTTATCTGCGTATATGAAGTTATTGATATTTCTCTCGGCAATTTTGATTCCAGCTTGTGCTTCTTCCAGCCCAGTGTTTCTCATGATGTACTCTGCATATAAGTTAAATAAGCAGGGTGACAATATACAGCCTTCACGGACTCCTTTTCCAGTTTGGAACCAATCTGTTGTTCCATGTCCATTTCTAACTGTTGCTTCATGACCTGCATAGAGGTTTCTCAAGAGGCTTGTCAGATGGTCTGGTATTCCCATCTCTTTCAGAATTTTCCACAGTTTATTGTGATCCACACAGTCAAAGGCTTTGGCATCGTCAATAAAGCAGAAATGGATATTTTTCTGAAACTCTCTTGCTTTTTTGATGATCCAGCCCATGTTGGCAATTTGGTCTCTGGTTCCTCTGCCTTTTCTAAAACCAGCTTGACATCTGAAAGTTCATGGTTCACGTATTGCTGAAGCCTGGCTTGGAGAATTTTGAGCATTACTTTACTAGCGTGTGAGATGAGTGCAATTGTGTGGTAGTTTGAGCATTCTTTGGCATTGCCTTTCTTTAGGATTGGAATGAAAACTGACCTTTTCCTGTCCTGTGGCCATTGCTGAGTTTATAAGATGTAAGAAGCAAATTTTACCTGATCAAACTTTTTAAAAAAATTTATTGCTTCCTTGATGTTATAGTGGTTGAGAATTCACCTTGCAATGCAGAGGACACAGGTTCATTCCCTGGTCTGGGAAGATCCTGCATGCCACAGGGCCACTGAGCCCATGTGCCCCAGCTACAGAGCCTGTGTACAGCATCTGTTGAAGCTAGCACACCCTACAGCTGGTGGCCCACAACAAGGGAAGCCACTGCAGAGAAGCCTGCCCACCACAATGAGAGAGCAGCCCCTGCTCTCCACAACTAGAGAAAGCCTGCATGCAGCAACAAATACCCAGCCCATCCAAAAAAGTAAATACCTTTTTAAAAAAGAACCAGATGAAGGAATTGGATGACAAAAGCCATCATAAATAGTATTAAAAGATAAGCTACTATCTGGGAGAAAACATGCAACAACATAACAAGATTAATACCTATAACATGGAAATAACTCCTCCCAATGAATAAGAAAGAGACAATCCATTATAAATTAATCAAAAGACATGAACAGGCAGTTTCCTGAAGAGGAATTATAATTAGTCAATAAACATATGAAAGCCTGCTCAATATTAATAAGAAATATTAAAATGAAAGTATGCTTAATATGAATAAGAAATAAGAAAATGAAAATATGCCTAATCACACTGTAGTCAAACAAATGAAAATGAGAAATATTCTCATATTCTTCCTACTCACTAAATTGGCAAAATTAAAATTTGGTAATATGAGTAAGTGAGAGAACAAGCAAACATGAACTCTTCCATTTTGGATGTGAACATACATTGGTATGGCCGCTTTAGAGGATGTCACTGTCAGCACTGTCAAAATTGAAAGTACACCTACCCCAACTTCTGGAAATTTCACTTCAAAGCATCCACTCGTAGAGAAATTGTAAAGGCTGTTGTTCCTTCTAGAATTATTTGCAAGGGCAGGAAACTGGACGGAATCCAGTTATTCATCAGTAGAGTATGTGTGTGCTCAGTCGTGTCTGACTCTTTTGTGACCCCATGGACTGTAGCCCACAGGCTCCTCTGTGGTTGGAATTTTCCAAGCAAGAATACTGGAGTGGGTAGCCATTTCCTACTCCAGGGGATCTTCCTGACCCAGGGATTGAACCCATTGCTCTTGCATCTCCTGCATTGATTGGCAGGCAGATTCTTTACATCTAGCGCCACCATCAGGAGTCAGTCAGACATTTTGGTCACTCAGTCCTGTCCGAATCTTTGTGACCCCATGGACTGCAGCACACCCAACTTCCCTGTCCATCACCCAACTCCCGGAGCTTACTCAAACTCACGTCCATCGAGTTGGTGATGCCCATCCAACCATCTCATCCTCTGTCGTCCCCTTCTCCTCCCACCTTCAGTCTTTCACAGCGTCAGGGTTTTTTCAGTTAAGTCAGTTCTTTGCATCAGGTTGCCAAAGTATTGGAGTTTCAGCTTCAACATCAGTCTTTCCAATGAAAATTCAGGACTTATTTCTCCTAGGATTGACTGGTTGGTTCTCCTTGCAATCCAAGGGACTCTCAAGAGTCTTCTCCAACACCACTGTTCAAAAGCATCAATTCTCTGGCACGCAGGGTTCTACTACCATCAGTAGAGGACTGGTTAAATAATATGTTTCTACTGTGAAATGCTACACAGACTTAGAGCATAAAAGAATGTGGTCGATCTACTAATGTGATAAGGCATATCACTGAGTGAACAAAATAAGTCACCCAACAACACGGAGAGTATTAACCCAGTTATTTGAAAAGAGAAAAAGACCTAAAACAATTCTATATGTAAACATGTCTGTAAGTAACACCTGCAAAAAGGATAACAGGGATTAACTATGATGACAGCTTGAGGTTGGTCAAGAGCAATTATGTCCAAGGGGGACCCAATTTTACACATAATTTAAATTTTTAATAAGCTTATATTCATGCCTTTGTGAATTACTTTTACATAATCAAAAGTAAAAACATTTCCAGTGATGGAAGAAACTTGAGAGTCTTATTTTCCAAGGAGGAAGCAGTCAAATAGGAAGGAAGGCGTCAAAAGTATTAATACAAGAGAGGAGTTATGATGGAGAAAGGTGCCTCAGGGAGTTTAGAGAGAACAGTCTAGAGTTTAGCCAGAAGGGATGAGTTTTGGATGGGAGCAGGACCAGTACTCTAGGATCAAAGAGAAGAAAGGGATGAGGTTAGTGGAGATATGTTTGTATATGTGGGGGTGAAGGTTGGGAGAGGGGAGAGGAGCTGAAGAATTTCCTGAATTGACCTGTACGTTCATTTCGAAGTAACAGTGTGTTCCCCACCACCGTCGGGTCCTGTCACCCTCACTGTGGATGCCAGTGAATGTGACTACACTGGCTTCTCCACCTGTTCCCCTCAAGCACGTTGACTGTTATTCATATCTCATTGGGCTCTTTCCTCTTGTCAGCTTTGTAAAGAATACCTTGTCACCGCCCTGGCATATGCACCCACAAGTCCTGCAACCCTATGCTGAGAAACTCCCTCTTGTTTGAAAGAAACCTGGGGAATGGCTTTCAAATGGCTCAGTTCCTGGGTATCCCATTTTATACTCAAGAGTATTTCTGTTTCCTTTGCATCCAGAGGTCCCCGTACGAGCTTTCTCCCCGAGGAAGTCTATGAAACCTCCCTGCTCCCACCGGCATTCTCTGGAATTTCATTTCTTTGCAGTCTCACAAAGCCTTCTGCTGTTCCTCCCTAACACTCAGCTAACTGTGAGGTTGGAGAGAAGTGGTTCTGAACTGCCCTCTCCTTTAGATTTTTAAGAGTCTTTTAACCACCTGGCCTCACCTATTATGTAAACTATATTTAGCTACTCATTACAAGTTACAATTCCTTTGTGATCCTTGGGTTCCAGAAAGGGAACTGAAATGAGTTTTTAGATATCAAAGGAGATTGAGGAAAATATCTGAGTTCTTTTCTCATAAATTTCTGCCTTTCTTAGAGGCTGTCCCTGAAGTCCCTGGTACTTTCTCATTTTGACAGCTGCCTTCAGGAGGAAAACCTTAAAAAAGACTGGACATTCTTTTCTGTTTCCTATGCTATCAATGCCATTACTAACATGCAGATGTTACTACCTGATGTATTTTTCTTCCCTCTCAATGGGTGACACAGATTTTATGTTATTATTTTTCTGTTCTGGCTTTAGCCATCCTAGTTAATGGTGCTATGAAACAGCACTTTGCAGGATTTTACTGTATAATTAATGAAAATCAAGGTACTCAAGATGAAAGAATTACAGATCTGTACTAGGTTCACACTGATAAGATTCTTACTACATGCAGTGTGAGCCACAAAGGTGGGTGTGGTTTTAAGATGAGCACAAATGGAAAGTATTAGAATGGGTAATTGTAACAATTTAATCTGTCATCTTTTATTATGATTAGTCCTCACCTTAAAACAAGGAGCCAGTAAACATAATTTCTAATAATTCTGTTATCTTTTTTCCTGTGAACATATGAGCAAGGCAACTTTGAGATGCATATTTAACTGGATAAGATTCTAATGAATATACTGGATTATTAAGTTTTTAAAAAAAGATGGTCAGATTCATTTTATAACTTAATTAGGTAGTAGAAAGGATATTATGTTTGGAATTAGATAGACTTTAATTTTGGTCTTATCACTTATCAAGTGTGACCTTGATCTAGTTAACTTTTCTAAAGCTCTGTTTTTTCATCGTGAAGTGGTGATAATAGAAGTCTCAAGAGAAATTCTCCGGAGAATGAAAGAGGAGGGATATGTTTGAGAGGAAAATACCGAGTTAGGTTTTTATCAAACTGAATTCGAAGTGCCACAGAAAAATTTAGATACGTAAATTTTTATTGATTGCTTTAAGACTAGAGATTTTTTAGTTTATTTAAGACCATATTGCTAATAGAACTTGGTAAGATGGTATCTCAACTATACTATCCATAAACTAAGAGCAGGATACATTTCTCACAAAATTTGGTGAACACTGTTTCCTCCTGTTCCCTTCATGTGTCTTCCCGCGGTGGCTCCTAGAAGGCCCCTCATAGGGTGTCCTCTTAACCAGCATCAGCCTGCCCACCTCTGCTCTCACACCCATCTAATAACCACCTCTCACCCCGTGGCCACCACCCACCTGCGTCAACCCCTCAGTGATGCTCCATGGCCTGCAGGACGAGTTTGATGTTACTCAGCTTAACAGTCAGCTCAGTAATGGTCTGGCCCATTCTTTTTGCCTCGTTTTCTGCTCCTTTCCCCTCGTTCCTTTCTAAGCGATTCCAATCAGGTCACATCCTTCTGCTTCAGGCCCTCAGCCCGTATATCTCACTGGATTCTTGTTTATGCGTGATATAACCAAAACTGCGTTGGAGGGATCTTAGCAACTTCCTGAGATGCATTTTTATTTACCTTTCTTTTCCCAAGGGCAAATCCCTCCCTTGATTATAGTCAATTGAAATCAAAGTGTGTTTGAATTTTCCCAAGAATGTAAAAAATGTCTTCCATTTCGCACAAAACTGAAATCAAGCTAGAAGATGGTACTTAGCAAAAACATCCTGAGACTAAAAGTTTGGAGAAGGCTCGTAACTCAAATATAAACTAGAGCTCCATGTGGTCCAGTTTGTGGACAGTGTCATTTTGAAGATACACAAAAGCCAGGTTGTTTTCAGGCTCTCAAGCAAATGCAAGGGTTAGGAGGAGTGCATTTTTAATGGCTGCAACATTTTCGGGTTCAATCCTGTGGCTCAGTGGTGAGGAATCTGCCTGCAATGCAGGAGATGTGGATTCCATCCCTGGGTCGGGAAGATCCCTTGAAGAAGGAAATGGCAACCTATTCCAGTATTCCTGCCTAGGAAATCCAATGGACAGAGGAACCTGGTGGGTTATAATCTGGGGGCTTGCAATTGAGTTAGACGTGACTTAGCGACTAAATCAACAACAACCAAGCATCTTTAACATCCTTGGTCTGTTGCTGCTTCTCTCAGAACCCTCCACACCTACAGCAGCTGCCTGCTGTCCTCCCCCACCTTCCTTGGTTCCCGCGTCCCCACCCTCCACTCCCTTTCACAGCTCTTCAGATAACTCACCCCACACTGCAGCCCCTTTCCCCTCTTTTCTGTGCCTGTATTCCCCACCTCTTAGCCTGCGTTCCTGGATTTCTTTTCTACCTACTCAGACAGCTGGAGAGTCCAAAGGCTTTGTTCAGTCTTGAGAGGATAAGAATGGAGTCCCTAGGAAAATATAGTTTTCTCACTTTGCCTTTCTAATGACAAATCCTTATAGCGGACTTTTTATAAATCCTCCATCCCTCTGTAAGCATTTAAAAAATAAGCCATTTGGAGTTTTTTGTTATAGATTAATGTGTAAATTATACAGATAAAATATATGCACATGCTCATATATTTAAAGATACTTACCTTGCTAGTTATTTTGCACTGTGAGGTTTTTTTCCCACCTATAAATTCACACAGCACATGATGCCAGGCTTTTAATGTAATATCATGGATGCCTTAAAAATGTGGTTGATCAGTTCACTGACAGAGAGCTCAGTGTTACAGTTTTAAGGAAAATTGTTTTCTATTTTCTTTTGTACACCCTTCAAAATATGCACAAAGAAGCCAGTTCAGACTTTATGCAAAACTCTGCTTGAATAAATTTCTATAGACAATGGATTTTTCCACATTACTGTATAAAACTTTTGTTGTTTCATTTTAGTTGCCTCTTTAGATGGTCATCTGAAAACAATTATGTATCTAATGAATCTAAGTGTTTATTCTCAAGGGTAGCAGAAAAAGTATCTGTCAGAAATGCTACAGTAAATGCATTTTCCATAATGTCAATAAGATAAAAATTTAGCCTTCACCTTTTAATGCAATTTACTGGACTTCAAACTAAAACACAGTTCAGAACTGGATTGTGTTCAGAAGGGGTCATTTTCTTCTATTGAAGTTTCATGCATGTACCTTATGTTTCCAAATTTAAGCTGCCCACTCCAGTCCTCTTGCCTGGAAAATCCCATGAACAGAGGAGCCTGGTAGGCTACAGTCCATGGGGTCACAAAGAGTCGGACACAACTGAACGACTTCACTTTCACTGTTGTTCGTGCTGAGACAAAATGTGTTATTTTCAGAAACTTGGGGAAAAATGAACAGCCTCATTTAGAGAGTACTTTGGCCTGGACTGGGTCTGTAAACTTATGGACATAAAGCTGTTTTGCATGTGTAACATCTTGAGGGTCCTTTCAAGGTTGAATGTTTGGATTATGTACCTCGTGGTGTGTTTGCCTCTTGCAGAATTTGGTTTGAAGTCACTGGGACAAGACTGTGAACTAATCCATGAGAATCATACAGCTGGAAGGAACTTCACGTGGTCCTATTTCTTAGCCCCTGTATCCAAGGAGAAAAATTTACAGATCATTCAAGATAGACGGTTGCTGGTACTGTTTCTGTGACACGTCCAAGAGTGGGAGTCCCGACTGTGCCAAAGGCACTGTTTGAAAAGAAAGCACCCGACACCCCTGTCCTTCTGTTGCGTTTTAAAATCTTGTGCTATGTGAGCAGTGATGGGAGATACCCAGTCTGTTTCTTGGGTGATTGGTGGTTTGAGGAGGTTTGCCTATGACATTTCAAAATCTGGAAGATCTTTCCATGCTCATATCATTCTTATCTTTAGTTCAGTTTAGTTTATTTAAAAAAGAATCATAGTGTTAATCTCTTAACATTTATCTGAGTCACTTTACACCAGGGGTTGCAAAATTCAAAATTCCATAGAGGGCAGGCAGCTAATCTGAAATAAGCCAATGAGGGCAGGTGAGAGTGATGTCAGTGCCAAAACTGGGACGCACAGGTCCCCAGGGGCTATAAGCATTCAGATTAAAAAAGACAAAAAAGATAATGCTGGACAAACAAAAGATTGTTTTGACTGAATCTGGCCTGTGAGTGTTTCTGTTTGTGACTCTAGTCAAATAACCAGTCTCTCAGTCGTGTCCAGCTCTTTGTGACCCCATGGACTGTAGACCGCCAGGCTCCTCTTTCCATGGGATTCTCCAGGCAAGAATACTGCAGTGGGTAGTCTTTCCCTGCTCCAGGGGATCTTCCCAAACCAGGGATTGAACCTGGGTCTCTCACACTGCAGAGTCTTTACCACTTGAGCTATCCGGGAAGCCCTAGCATGCCCATAGACACAGAAAGCTTTAAATGACAACCCCAAGTGTATCAGTTACCACTTAATCTACTTTCACAGTTTAATTTTTCTGTCAAAAACACATTTTGGATGTGTAGGCTAATTGTTTTCCATCTAGATATCCTTGCCTTGAATATTCCTTTCCAAAAAACAACTAATGGTTTGATTTAGGTCATTTAAGGTTAGCCATGGAACCCACTTTATTTCTCTATCAGGATTTATGGTTAGATCAGTACATTATGCAAGTGAATCTCTCAAGACCTTAGAAGGATATCTTGCCAGACGTGCTTTTGGAAGGATGATGGCCAAACCAGGGGAACTAAACCCACATGCCTTTAACCAATACTTGCATGTAATATACCTCAAGGGGGCATGATCCACTGTAGTCTGCATGAATCACAGCACGGTGTCCCTCTGGGGAAGTGGTGGTGTTCGCAGGGACCACACTGTGGTTGGCACTCTGTTATTGGACAGGGATGTAACCCTGCCTTCGGGTCTAGGCTGGTATCATACATTTGAGAAGCAACTCAGTTATAAGACAGTAGAGAGTTTTGGGGACTGTGGCAAATTGGAAAAAACATGTCCCCCATAAAGGCATTAACATTTTGTTGTTGTTGCTTAGTTGCTAAGTTGTGTCCAACCCTTCTGTGACTTCGTGGACTGTAGCCCGCCAGGCTCCTCTGGATTTCCCAGGCAAGAATACTGGAATGGGTTGCCACTTTCCTTCGCCAGGGGACCTTCCTGACTCAGGGACCCAACCCAGGTCTCCTGCATGACTGGCGGATTCTTTATCATTGAGCCGCCAGGGAAGCCCCATTTACATTTAGGTAAGTTTAAACATTCCTGTAGACAAGATTCACTACCAGCCTGAGACCGCTGGTCTAAACCAAGGTACAAAAGATGCTTTGCAAATCACGCTAGAAACTCTGTTTTAGTTAGGACTCTCTTGGTTACGTATAATAGAATCTGAACTCAAAGTAAAGAGGATTTCTTGATTCACATAACTGAGTTAGTTCAGAGAATTAAAAGGAGTGCTGCAAAAATCTGGGTCATCGCTACTTGAACTAGGTCCCTGACAAGACCAAGATTCCTTCCCCACTCATCTGACCCATGTTCCCTTGCAGAAGGGCAGGCGACACGGCTTCTGTCAGCCTTGGTTCACAGACTCCAGCACAAGGAAGCTATTTTCCTCTCAAAATTCGTATTAGAGGGGCTCCTGTTTTGTTCTGCTTGATGTATGATATTAGCCTCTTAGAAGGGTAGCTGTTACAGACGTGGCAGGTGTTGAAGGGACCATGGTGGAATGAGGGGGTGTGCCTGGCCAGGCCTGAGTTCCGTGCCCTTGACCCTTGCTTATTCCTCATGAACTTGAAGAATGGGATGGAGTGGGTAGGGGGTTGTTACCAATAGATGATGGACTAAGGAAGCTTGCTGGACAGGACCAATTAGCTCTCCAGGTCTACCGCCTTCTCAAGTTTCCCTGAAGGATAGGTCCCCATTGCTATTTGCTTTTCTCCCTCCTTCCCCTTTGTAGCAAATTTTACAGGTTAGAGGTTCATTTGGCTCAATGAACGGGAATATTGTTTTTGTTTACGGCAAAGCTGAGTCGTGTTAACGGTGCCAATTGTGAACTGCTACACTTTGAGGTTCAAATTCCTCTTAAAAATTCAAGCTGAGGAATTATGCACTCAGAAATATTCTGAAAGTGAAACAATTGAGAATCACTTACAGTATTCTCTATAAATACAATAGACTGCCCCGAATACTGCTCGAGGCCACTTCTGAGGGACTTTATTCTTGAAAAAGGGCTGCAGTGTACAGAAATGAAAATGTTCTGAGAAAGAAAAGCAAATCAAAACTAGTGAATTTCAGCTACTCAGGTTCTTAGAACTGGGTAAAAGACAAGATGAGCTAATAGGGTTACCTTGTATTTACAGTTTAGTTGCTCAGTTGTGTTCGACTCTTTGAGACCCCATGGACTGGAACCTGCCAGACTTCTCTGTCGATGGGATTTCCCAGGCAAAAATATGGGAGGGAGTTTCCATTTCCTCCTCCAGTGGAATCTTCCAGACCCAGGGACTGAACCTGGGTCTCCTACATAGCAGGCAGATTCTTTACCGTCTGGGCCACCAAGGAAGTATTTACAGTAGAGGCTTCAATTTTGATAATTCTGGTTCAGATTTATCTTGACTAATAGTCTTAGTAGTCAATTTAAACATATAGTATAATTTCTATTTGCTTAAAAATTCTGCTTTTAGAACTAATTGGTTTATTTGTGTTTTCTGGAGGACTAATTTGATTTGTTCTGATAAAATTTTTAAAAATGATAAATATGTCTTTTCCTGGCTTTATTAATTTTTGATCAACTGCATGAATCTTTTAAGGTACCCTCTTCCTTACCCCTCTCTGCTCAAAAATGAAGGCAGCCCCATCCAGATAAGATTCTCTCCTGCTCCTCAATCAGACAGCTGTTGAGACATAGTCCAGATATCTATTTTTCAGAAATACCTTAGAAAGGGTTCTTCTGTTGGAGAAAAGGTAGTTAGAAAACCTCTAACGACACTAGTCATAAAACCCATAATCTTACTACTCTGTTGTTGTTTTCAACTCTGCTTATCTCTTCAAATTTAAGGGACTATAATGTCATTTGTTTGGTTCAGTGGGCTGAATTATCAGCACAGTAATAATTTGTTGATGGCTACTTTGATTTAGATGTTGTGTAAGGAGGTTTTTAAAGCCTTCTCATCTAGTTAAACAAAAAGAAGTCTTACTTCAGATACATCTAGACAGCTTTCTTCCACTTGGGGTTAAACAAATAAAGAGTAATAAAAGTGAAAAACTAAACTAAAATGGTTTGTATTTTTTCTAGAATGTAAATGTGATGTGTGTGGAATAATACTGCAGTTTATAATCTGCAAGAGGGGAGAAGCTTTATTTTTGTTTTATTCATGCAAATGTTGAATGATAAGAAATGACAGGATAGCTTTGCAATTTAAATTTCTAGGGAAAATGTGTTTTTCAAAAGGAGGGAGAGAATTTCTACAGTGCAACTTTCATCTGATCATCAGACTTAGGTTTATAAGGCATTGATTTGCTTACATAAATCAGAAATGTCTCTAGCGAGGATGAATTAGACAGTAGCCTGCGTTGTTTGTTTTAGGAAGTACAGAAATATTTCTTACCAAAAATGTATATCCCACTGTTCATTGCTGAAATTCATCATTTCCTTTTCGTTACTTTTATTAATTACTATTTTCTCTTTCTGTCTTTTAAATAATTACTACTGATGGGACTGTTAATTGATGCAGCCATTATGGAAAACAATATAGAAATTCCTTAAAAAACTAAAAATAGAGTTCCTCTGTGATCCAGCAATCTCACTCCTGGGCATTATCTGGAGAAAACTCTTAATTTGTAAAGATACATGTATTCTAATTTTCTTTACAGCACTATTTAATAGCCAAGACACAGAAACAAATAAATTTTTATCAAGAGATGAATGAGTAAAGAAGATGGACTAAAGATTCCACATACATACGGTGGAATACTACTCAACCATAAAAAAAACCTGTGGATTATCCATACCAAATGGAATAAGTCAGTCAGAGAAAGAGAAATCATATGATATCACTTATATGCAGAATCTAAAAATATGACAAAAATGGACTTATTTGCAAAATAGAAACAGACTCACAGACATAGAAAACAAATTTATGGTCATCAAGGGGAAAGAGAGGGAGGGATGAATTAGGAGTTTGGGTTTAGCAGATATAAACTACTACATATAAAACAGATAAAC
The DNA here is from genome assembly GCA_007570785.1 of Antilocapra americana. NCBI lineage: Eukaryota > Metazoa > Chordata > Mammalia > Artiodactyla > Antilocapridae > Antilocapra > Antilocapra americana. Next base: position 11,351,910 of record ML661332.1, read on the forward strand.
AGCAAGGTCCTACTGTATAGCAAGTGAGCTATAGCCAGTATCTTGTAATAATCCCTGTGTGAGCTCAGTCGCTTCAGGCGTGTCTGACTGTGGCCCCATGGACTATAGCCACCAGGATACTCTGCCCATAGATTTTTCCCAGCAAGAATGCTGGAGTGCATTGCCCTGTCCTACTCCAGGGGAATCTTCTCGATCCAGGGATCCAACCTGCGTCTTCTGTGTCTCTTAAATTCAGTTCAGTCGCTCAGTCGTGTCCAACTTTTGACCCCATGGACTGCAGCACGGCCGGCTTCCCTGTCCATCACCAACTCACAGAGCTTGCTCAAATTTATGTCCATCGAGTCAGTGATGCCATCCAACCGTCTCATCCTCTGTCGTCCCCTTCTCCTGCCTTCAATCTTTCCCAGCATCAGAGTCTTTTCCAATGAGTCAGCTCTTCGCATCAGGTGGCCGGTGTATTGGAGTTTCAGCTTCAGCATCAGTCCTTCCAAAGAATATTCAGGACTGACCTCCTTTAGGATGGACTGGTTGGATCTCCTTGCAGTCCAAGGGACTCTCAGTGTCTTCTCCAGCACCACAGTTTAAGAGCATCAATTCTTCAGCGCTCAGCTTTCTTTATAGTTCAACTCTCACATCCATACATGACTGCTGGAAGAAACATAGCTTTGACTAGACAGACTTTGTCAGCAAAGTAATGTCTCTGCTTTTCAATATGCTGTCTAGGTTGGTCATAGCTTTCCTTCCAAAGAGTGAGCATCTTTTAATTTCATGGCTGCTGTCGCCATCCGCCAGAGGAGGCAATGGCAGCCCACTCCAGTACTCTTGCCTGGAAAATCCCATGGATGGAGATGCCTGGTGGGCTACAGTCCATGGGGTCGCTGAAAGTCGGACACAACTGAGCGACTTCACTTTCACTTTTCACTTTCATGCATTGGAGGCAATCGCAACCCACTCCAGTGTTCTTGCCTGGAGAGTCCCAGGGACGACGGAGCCTGGTGGGCTGCCGTCTGTGGGGTCGCACAGAGTGGGACACGACTGAAGCGACTGAGCAGGAATAGCAGCAGTCACCACCCACAGTGATTTTGGAGCCCACTAAAATAAAAGTGTATCACTGTTTCCGTTGTTTCCCCATCTATTTTCCATGAAGTGATGGGACCAGATGCCATGATCTTTGTTTTTTGAATATTGAGTTTTAAGCCATCTTTTTCACTCTCCTCTTTCAGCCTCGTCAAGATCCTCTTTAGTTCCTCTTTGCTTTCTGCGTAAGGGTGATGGTGTTACCTGCATATCTGAGGTTATTGGTATTTCTCCCAGCAATCTTGATTGCAACTTGTGCTTCATCCAGTCTGGCATTTCACATGATGTACTCTACATATAAGTTAAATAAGCTTGGTGACAATATACAGCCTTGACATGCTCCTTTCCTAATTTATAAGAAGTCAGTTGTTCCATGTCTGGTTCTAACTGTTGCTTCTTGACCTGCATACAATTTTCTCAGGAGGCAGGTAAGGTTGTCTGGTATTCTGATCTCTTTAAGATTTTTCCACAGTTTATTGTGATCCACACAGTCAAAGGCTTTAGTGTAGTCAATGAAGCAGAAGTAGATGTTCTTCTGCAATTCTCTTGCTTTTTCTATGATCCAACGAATGTTGGCAGTTCGGTCTCTGGTTCCTCTGACTTTTCTAAATCTAGCTTGAACATCTGGAAGTTCTCAGTTCACATATGGTTGAAGTATAGTTTGGAGAATTTTGAGCATTACTTTGTTAACGTGTGAGATGAGTGCAATTATGCAGTAGTTTGAAAATTCTTTGGCATTGCCTTTCTTTGAGACTTGAATGAAAACTAACCTTTTCCAGTCCTGTGGCCATTGCTAATTTTTCCAAATTTACTGGCTTATTGAATGCAGCACTTTCACAGTATCATCTTTTAGGACTTGAAATAGCTCAGCTGGAATTCCATTAACTCTACTAGCTTTGTTCAAAGTAATGCTTCCTAAGGCCCACTTCTCTTCACACTCCAGGATGTCTGGGTCTAGGTGAGTGATCACACTGTTATAGTTACCTGGGTCATTAAGATCTCTTTTGTATAGTTCTTCTGTGTATTCTTGCCACTTCTTAATATCTTCTGATTCTGTTAGGCCCATACCATTTCTGTCCTTTATTGTGCTTATCTTTGATGAAATGCTCCCTTGGTACCTCTAATTTTCTCAAAGCAATCCCTAGTCTTTCCCATTCTACTGTTTTCTTCTATTTCTTTGTATTGATCACTGAGGAAGGCTTTCTTTCTCCTTGCTATTCTTTGAAACTCTGTGTTCAGATGGATTTAGAAATCCTTCGTTTTCTCCTTTGCCTTTTGCTTCTCTTCTTTTCTCAGCTACATGTAAAGCCTCCTCAGACAACCATTTCTCCTTTTTGCATTTCTTCTTGGGGATTGTTTTGATAACCACCCATTTTACAATGTTACGAACCTCCATCTCTAGTTCTTCAGGCACTTTGTCTATCAAATCGAATCCCTTGAATCTCTTTGTCACTTCCATTGTATAATCGTAAGGGATTTGATTTAGGTCATACCTGAATAGTGTAGTGGTTTTCCCTACTTTCTTCAATTTAAGTCTGAATTTGGCAATAAGGAGTTCATGATCTGAGCCACAGTCAGCTCCCAGTCTTGTTTTTGCTGACTGTGTAGAGCTTCTCCTTCTTTGGCTGCAAAGAATATAATCAGTCTGATTTCAGTATTGACTATCTGGTGATGTCCATATGTCTCTTGCTTTAGCAGGCAGATTCTTTACAATTAGTGCCACCTGGGAAGCCCTCATTATAAGGTATAATGGAAAAGAATAACTAAATCACTTTTTATTTATGCCTGAAACTAGCATGACATTGTAAATCAACTATACTTTAGTTAAAAAAGAAGAGTAAGAGACACTAAAAAAGGAAGACAAAAAAAATCAATGTGCAAACAGAGAATTCTGTAGCTTCAAACTTCATTCTTCAAAAATAGAGAAATTAGGACATTCCCAGATAAACATAAACTGAGAAAATTTGTCACTAGTGAACTAGCCAGTGCTTTTAAATTTAAGCAAGAAAATGAATTAAAGATACTTAGATTGGAAATGAAGAAGTGAAAGTATCTCTTTTTGCAGATGACACGATTATGTATATAGATAGAAATCCACTATAAAATGATTATGAATAACAAGAGAATTAGCAAGTTTGCAGGATATAAGATGTATATATAAAAATCACTTGTATTTCTATGCAGTAGCAATGACCAATCTGAAAGCAAAATTAAAATGTAAATTTTAGGAGATGTTTGTTAACTTCTGCAAAGAAAGATGTCCAAACTAATCTTTTGGCATTTTGAATATGTTCTTCCATTGCCTCTGGCTTTCGTTTGTTCCTATTGAAAAAATCCATTGTTAATCTTATTGACGATTCCTTGTAGGTAATCAGTCACTTTTCTTTTTCTGCTTTTAAGGTTTGCTTTGTTTTTGGACAATTTGATTATAACTCTAGATTTGGATATCTTTGAGTTTTTTCTACTTGGAGTATACTGAGATTCTTAGAAATATAGATTCATGTTTTCCATCAAATTTGGGAAGTTTAGGGCCATTATTTCTTTAAATATTTGTCTCCTCTCCATCTGGGACTTCCATTATGTATATGTTGATATCTTAATTTTCTATTTATTTTTCTTCTTAATTTCTGTTCTTCAGACTGGATAGTTTTAATTGACTTATCTTGAAGTTTACTGATTGTTTTTTCTATTGGAGTCAAATGGTCTGTTCTGGTAAATTTTCTTTTTTTTTTAAAGAGTCATCTTAACTTTCAACTCCAAAATTTCTACTTGGTTCTTTTTTAAAAATTATTTTTGTTAATATTATTTTTATGTAAGATATTCTCATACTTTCTCTAGTTCTCTAAACATGCTTTACTTTTGTTCTTTGAACATGTATTTTTTTTATTAGTTTTGCCATACAATGACATGATATCACCATGGGTTTACATATGCTCCCCCTCCAGAACCCCCCTCCCTCCTCCCTCCCCCCAGGAAATCTCATTGCACCAGCCCCGAGCATCAATCCTGGGCTGGCGATTGATTAGACATATGATAATTAACATGTTTCAATGCCATTCTCCCATATCATCCCACCCTTTCCCTCATCCACAGAGTCCACGAGTCTATTCTATACATCTGCATTCCTTTTGCTGTCTCGCATGCTGGGTTCTCGTTACCGTCTTTCTAAATTCCATATATATGCGTTAATATATTGTATTGTTGTTTTTGCTTCTGGCTTACTTCACTCTGGATAATGGGCTCCAGTTTCGTCCACCTGAGTAGAACTGATTCAAATGAATTTTTTTTTAATGCTGAGTAATATTCCATTGTGTATATGTACCACAGCTTTCTTATCCATTCGTCAGTTGATGGGCATCTAGGTTGCTTCCATGTCCTGGCTATTGTAAACAAAGTAGCGATGAACATTGGGGTACACGTGGCTCTTTCAATTCTGGTTTCCTCAGTGTATATGCCCAGCAGTGGGATTGCTGGGTCATATGGCAGGTCTATTTGCAGTTTTTTAAGGAACCTCCACACTGTTTTCCAAAGTGGCTGTACTAGTTTGCAATCCCACCAACAGTGTAAGAGAGTTCCCTTTTCTCCACATCCTCTCCAGCATTTATTACATATTTGTAATAAATAAATTATACCTCTAGATAATGAATCATTGTCTGGGCTTCCTCCAGGACTGTTTCTATTAAATGTTTTATTTCTTGTGCATGGGAAATACTTTCCTGTTTCTTTGTGTATTTCAAATTTACTTATTTGTTTTTGGCTACGGTGGGTCTTCACTGCTGTGCAGTCTTTACTTCAGTTGTGGCGGGTGGGGGCCCCTATCTAGTTGTGATGTGCAGGCTTCTCATTGCAGTGGCTTCTCTTATTGCAGAGCACAGGCTCTAGGGCACACAGGTTTCAGTAGTTGTGGCATATGAACTCAGTAGTTGCAGCTCCTAGACTCTAGAGCATAGGCTCAATATTTATGGTGCATGGGCTCAATTGCTCTGTGGCACGTGGAATCTTCTCAGATCAAGGACTGAACCTGTGTCTTCTGCATTGGCAGGCAGATTCTTCACCAGTGAACCACCAGGGAAGCCCTCAAAATTTGGGGGGTTGGAAAACTGGATGTTTTATGTTATGTAATATAACAGCTCTGAGAATCAGATTTCCACCCTCCCTAGAGTTTGTTATTGCTGTTGTTGCCGCTAGTTTGTTTAGTGAATTTTCTAGACTAACTCTGTAAAGTCTGTATTCTTTGTTGCTTGCAGCCGCTGAAATCACTGCCCAGTTGCTTAACCATCAGTTAATAACTGGACAGAGCTGTCCTTAAATGCCTTAAACCCGTCCATCTCCAAACTTTTGATGAAGGAGTCTGTGTATGTGTTGGGGCATCCCCTCAATGCTCTAGAAGTTTATAACTGCCTTAGCCTTTACTTCATGCTTGTGCAGAGCCTCACGGTCAGCCAGAAGTGAGATATAATGACCTTTTTGGGTCTTTCCTGGCCACGCACATAGCCCGGCACAAGTATGTGGCCTTCTAGAGACTCAGGAATAGATCATCACTTTGCAAAGCTCTCATAAACACATCATTCCATAGATTTTTATTATAAGCCTTTTTCACCCTCTTGTTTACCTCACTAACGTTGCAACCTAGGGCAACAGTAATATTATACATTTAACACTGATTTTTTTTTTCTTTCTCTTCAATAAACACCATAGGGAGAGGGCTGTTTGCACTGAGTGAACTCTGAGTCAGGTCAAACAATGACAAATGCTGTGAGTGGGGCTTTTCCAGGGAGTTTCCAGACAGGTCAGAGAAATATGATTCTTTGGGCTCCAAATCTGTACTGTCCCCCAGGTGTTGCTAGTCTCCTGGTTGCTAGTTTCCACCGTCACACTTGCTCTGGTTGCAAGGCTGTTGTCTTTTCAAGGCTACCATGGAGTTGGGGAGAAGGGAGTGGGAATGGTTAGGTTAAAACACCATGAAGCTCACTGTTCTTACTGATATTCAGTCATTTTTCTTGAGTAAGCACTCCTTGGACTTTTGTGAACCTTTGCATGTCTTCTAGGGTTCTAAAAAAGTTGACTTTTATTGTGTCTGCTACTGTTCTTATTGTTCTTGTGGAGACATAATTTTGAAAGGTCCTTACTGCACTATATTTATTTTTAATTACTATTTTTCTCTTAGGCCAGATGAGATTAGAAACATATGAAATTTCCCAGTGCCCAATGAAGAGAGGGGCAGATTGAGTTTGGATGAGGAGGCTCAACAGAAAGGAACTGGAGACAATCTTTGCCCATTTATATTTCATTATTTAGTTTTTATTGTAGCAATGTAATATAGAAATAGCCATGGAGCATATATAGGTAGAGCCTACATTTTTTTTTATTGTAGCAAATTAAATAAAGACTTTTGACTTTACAATATTGTGTTGGTTTTGCCATACATTGACATGCATCCGCCATGGGGGTATATGTGTTCCCCTTCCAGAATCCCCCTCCCTCCTCCCTCCCAATTCTATCCCTCTGGATCTTCCCGGTGCACCAGCCCCGAGACCCTGTATCATGCATCAAACCTGGGCTGGTGATTTGTTTTGCATATGATAATTTACATGCTTCAGTGCCATTCTCCCATATCACCCTGCCCTCGCCCTCTCCCATTGAGTCCAAAAGACTGTTTTATACATCTGCGTCTCTTTTGCTGTCTCACATACAGGGTTATGGTTACCATCTTTCTAAATTACATATATATACATTAGTATACTGTATTGTTGTTTCTCCTTCTGGCTTACTTCGCTCTGTATAATAGGTGGAGCCTACACTTAAAAAGGTTTTATATAGCATTCTTTGAAGCTTTACCATTTGGTTTTCTTTTCCACTGCAGTTGCGGGGAAGGGAGAGTAAACACATAGAAGATGGCATAATATGAGGACAACTGACAGAGAGAATGTTTAAGTTTAAAAAAGTAGACATAACAATCATCAGGAGCCAGTATAGCACACTACCGTGCTCACTTTTCATAGGTTGTGAAAAGCTTTTCATAGCTAAGTCAAAATGAAAATGCTGATTTATTCTCTGTGTCCATCACTTTTCAATATTAGAAATGTCTAATATTTTAGAAGGTTTTCTATCAAAAATCAATAAAATGTTTAATGTTTGATACTTAAAGTCATAGATTTCATTTTCCTCGCATATTTGTGGCCAAGAAATATATTTCTAAATGACATTGCTAATGGGATATTGCTATATAATTGGTGACAGATTCTGTTGAGTAGAAATATTCTGTAATAATTCAACTCCAATGGCCGAAAACTCTAGACCGGCCTTACCACCAGGCTGGCTCCTGTGAATCCAGCCTCCAAACCAGCTCCTGTGAAACCAGGCTCCTGGTCCACCCTACTCTTGGCTAAACCCTAGGACCCAGATGCCAGACCCGCCTCAGTGATTCCCAATGCCGGGTCAGCCCTTGTGGACCCAGCATTCAAGTTCACCCATGCAGGCATGACATCACCAAAGGAAATTAATAAAGCTTCAGAAACTAGCCCTAGAGAAATAGAGATCTGTGTGCTTTCTGACAAAGTATTTACAATAATCCTCTTAAATTTAGGTAACCACAAAAAAACAAATGTAGACAATAAATGAAATTAAGAAAACAATACATTAGCAAAATGAAAAATTCGACAAAGAAATAGAAGCCATTAAAAAACAAGCAAACTAAAGTCCTAGGGTCAAGGAATACAATAACTTAATTGAAGATTCATTGGAAAGCTTTATAACTGACTTAGCCAAGCAGAAGCAAGAATTGATTAACTAGGAAAAAAAAAAAAAAGAGTCATTTGAAATCATCCATTTAGAGAAGCAAAAGGAAAAGAGAATGAAAAGGAGTGAATAAAACCTACATGAAGTATGAGACACCATTAAAAGAAACAATCTACTCATTGTTAAAGTCTCAGAAGAGAGGGATAAAGGGACTCAAAGCTTATTTAAAGAAATAATGAATAAAAATTGTCAAATCTGGGGAGAGACTTGGATATCCATGCTCATGAAACTAATATGTCACCCTAAAATTTCAGATCAAGACACATTAAAATAAAACTGTCTAAAATAAAAAACCAAGAGAAAGTTTTAAAAGCCCCAAAAAAGAAAAAAATCACTCACAATAAGGGAAACCCCATAAGGCTATCAGCAGATTTCTTAGCATAAACTATTCAGCCCAAGAGAGTGGGATGACATATAGAAGTGTGTGTGTGGGGGGTGGGGGGAAACAAAAAACTCTGCCAACCAAGACTACTTTATTGGCAAAGCTGTCTTTCAGGAATGAGGGAGAAATAAAGTTGACAGAATTCATCACTAGACCTGCCTTACAAGAAATGCTGAAAGGGGCTCTTCAAGCTGAATTGAAAAGACACTAATTAGTAACATGAAAACATATGAAAATATAAACATAATGGTAAAGGTAAGTATATAGTCAAATTCAGAACACTTTAATATTGTAATATGGTGATGTGTTACCAGGCTTCCTTGGTAGCTCAGTGGTAAAGAATCTGCCTATCAATGCAGGAGATTCATGTTTGATCCCTGGGTCAGAAAGATCCCCTGGAGAAGGAAATGGTAACTCACCCCAGTATTCTTGCCTGGGAAATTCCATGGACAGAGAAGCCTGGTGGGCTACAGTCCATGGGGTCACAAAAGAGTCAGACATGACTTAGCAACTAAACAATAATGACATGCTGATGTGCTAATTGCTTAACTCTAGTATAAAGGGCAAAAATATTAAAAAAAAACAACGTAGCTACAATGTTTTGTTCATCAGTACACAATATAAAAAGAGGCAAATTGTGATATCAAAAACATAAAGCATGGCACAGGGAGTAAATGGATAGAATTTTTGTATGTGATCAAAGTTAAGTTATCAGCTTAAAATAATCTGTTATATCCTTAAGATATTTTATGTAAGTCTTTTCATAACCACAAAGCCAAAATCTGCAGGAGATACACAAAAGATAAAGAGGAGAGAATCAAAGCATCAATTCCCAAGGAAATACAGGAGAAGAGGAAGAAAGGGGCAAAAGAACTGCAAAATAGTCAGAAAGCAAGTTTTCTTTTTCTTTCGTGAACTAAATCGACAAACTTTTAGCTAGCCACCTAAGAGTAAATGTAGAATTCCCTAATAAATAAAATCAGAGATGAAAATGGAAACCTAACAGCTAACACCAAAGAAATGCAAAAGATCATAAGAGAATACTATGGGCATTTATATCCCAGCAAGCTGGATAACTTCGAAAAAAGTTTTAGGAATACACAATGAAGTGAGATTGAGTCATGGAGAAATGGAAACTTTGAACAGATCAATAACAATAAGGAAATTGAATCAGTAATAAAAAATCTTTCAACAAAGAAAATCCTGAGTCCAGATTGTTTCACTAGTGAATTTTACCAAATACTTAAAAATTAATGTCAATCCTTCTCAAACTATTCTAAAAAAAATTGGAGGGGAAGGAACATTCCTGCATTCATTTTACAAGGTTGGCATTACACTGATACCAAAGCCAGATTAAGGACACTACAAGCCAACTATAGACTAATATCCCTGATGAATATAGATGCGAAAAATCTCAACAACATACTAGCAAACTGAATTCAACAGCACATTAAAAGGATCACACACCATGTTCAAGTAGGATTATCCCTGGAATGCAAAGGTGATTTAACATGTGCAAATCAATAAATATGATATACCACATTCACAGAAGATAAAAATGATATGATCATCTCAATAGGAGCAGGAAAAGCGTTTGACAGAACTCAACATTCTTTCATGATAAAGCACTCAACAGAATTGAGTATAAAAAGAATGTACCTGAACATAATAAATGCCATGTATAACAAAATCATAGCTAACATCATACTCAATAGTGAAAGCTTTAAATCTTTCTCACTAAAATCAGGAATACAGCAGAGGTACCCACTTTTACCACTTCCATTCAACTTAATATTGGAAGTCCTCTTCAGAGCAATTAGGCAAAGAAAAGAAATAAAAGGCATCCAAATTTGAGAGAAAGAAGTAAAAATGCCTGTTTGTAGATGATATGATCTTACATAGAGAAAAATCCTAAAGAGTCCACCAAAAAAAACTGTTGAAACTAAGCAACAAATTCACTAAAGTTATAGAATACAAAATCACTATACAGGTATCAGTTGTGTTTCTATACACTAACAACAAAACATCTGAAAGAAAACTTAAAAGATGCAATTTCATTTACAATAGTATCAAAACCAATAAAATAAATTTAACCAAGGAAGTGAAAGATCTATACACTGGAAATTATAAGACATCAAAGAGAAAATTGAACAAGACACAAATAAAAGGAAAAATATACCATGTACATGGATCAGAAGAATTAAAATATTATTAAAATGAATAAGCTGCCTACAGCCATCAACAGATCCAATGCAATCCCTATTAAAATTTCAATGGCATTTTTCACAAAAGTAGATAAAAACACCTAAAATTTTTAAGAACTACAGAAGAACTTGAATAGCCAAGGCAGTCCTGAGAAAGAATAGCAAAGCTGGAGGCATCATATTTCCTGATTTCAAGAGAAGAGAAGGGGACTTTTGTATACTGTCAGTGAAATGTAAGTCGTTTTGCAGCTACCATTAAAAACAGTATGGAGTTTCCTTAAAAAATTAAAGATAGAACTACCATATGATACAGCAGTCCTACTTCTGGGTATACAGACATCTGTCACTATCTGTGGAGGACTGACTCCAGGACCCCTTGCATTTACCAAAATCCATGGATGCTCAAGTCCCATACTTGATTCTCTGTATCCATGGGTTTCAAATCTGTGGATTCAATGAACCTTGGGTAGAAACTTGAATGTACAGTTGGTTGAATCTGCAGGTGCAAAACCCACAAAGGCAGAAGGCTTTTTGTATGTACTGAAAAAAGTCCATGTCAGAGCTCTAACCCAAGTTGTTCAAAGGGTTAAAATTTGAGACAGTGAAATCACTTGTCTGAAAGAAATATCCGCACTCCCAAGGTAATTGGCAAGGCATGGAAAAACTTGTGTCCATCTATGGCTGAATAGATAATTATCTGGTATATAGGCACAGTGGAATATTATATAGTTATAAAAAAGAAGAAAATTCCTTTTAGGACAACACAGATAGACCTTGAGAGCATTAGGCTAAGTGAAATAACTTAAAGACAAATACTATATGTTCTCACTTATATGTGGAATCTATAAAAACAAATTCATAGAATAGAGAGTAGAATGGTGGTAACCTGGGGCTGTGGAGCAGAGAAAATGGGGAGATGTTGGCCAAAGGATATAAGCTTCTAAATATAAGATGAATAAGTTCTGGGCATCAAACATAGCACAGTGACAATAATTAGCAATATTGTATTATGTATTTGTAAGATGTGAAGAGAGGAAATCTTAAATGTTATCGCCACAAAAAAGATAATTATTTGAGGTGATGAATGTGTTGATGGATTAATTAAGTCAACTTATTGTGAAAGAGATGGGAATACCAGACCACCTGACCTGCCTCTTGAGAAATCTCTGTGCAGGTCAGGAAGCAACAGTTAGAACTGGACATGGAACAACAGACTGGTTCCAAATAGGAAAAGGAGTACGTCAAGGCTGTATATTGTCACCTTGCTTATTTAACTTATATGCAGAGTACATCATGAGAAACGCTGGGCTTGAGGAAGCCCAAGCTGGAATCAAGATTGCCAGGAGAAATATCAATAAACTCAGATATGCAGATGACCCCACCCTTATGGCAGAAAGCGAAGAGGAACTAAAAAACTGCTTGATGAAAATGAAAGAGGAGAGTAAAGAAATTGGCTTAAAGCTCAGCATTCAGAAAACTAAGATCATGGCATCCAGTTCATGGGGTCACAAAGAGTTGGACATGACTGAGCAACTGAACTGAACTGACCCTTGGACAACAAGGGTTTGAACTATGTGGGTCCATATATAATCAGATTTTTTTCACTAAATACATACTACAATACTACATGATCCTCAGTTGGTTGAATCCACCAATGCAAAACCATGAATAAAAGGGGCTAATTGTAAAGCTATTCTAAGATAAATTCAGCATATAACATATAGAAAATTAAGGTGTACAATGTGATGAATCGATTCAATATATATTGTGAAATAATTATCACAGTCAGTCAGTCAGTCAGTTCAGTCACTCAGTCATGTCCGCCCTCTTTGCGACCCCATGAACTGCAGCACGCCAGGCCTCCCTGTCCATCACCAACTCCCGGAGTCCATCCAAATCCATGTCCATTGAATCAGTATGCCATCCAACCATCTCATCCTCTGCTCTTCCTGCCCTCAATCTTTCTCAGCATCAGGGTCTTTTCAAATGAGTCAGCTCTTCACATCAGGTGGCCAAAGTATTGGAGTTGCAGCTTCAAAATATGTCCTACCAATGAACACCCAGGCCTGATCTCCTTTAGGATGGACTTGTTGGATCTCTTTGTAGTCCAAGGGACTCTCAAGAGTCTTCTCTAACACCACAGTTCAAAAGCATCAATTCTTCTGTGCTCAGCTTTCTTTATAGTCCAACTCTCACATCCATACATGACCACTGGAAAAATCATAGCCTTGACGAGATGGACCTTTGTGGACAAAGTAATGTCTCTGCTTTTAAATATGCTGTCTAGGTTGGTCGTAACTTTCCTTCCAAGGAGTAAGCGTCTTTTAATTTCATGGCTGCAGTCACTGTCTGCAGTGATTTTGGAACCCAGAAAAATAAAGTCAGCCACTGTTTCCACTGTTTCCCCATCTATTTGCTATGAAGTGATGGGACTGGATGCCATGATCTTAGTTTTCTGAATGTTGAGTGGTAAGCCAACTTCTTCACTCTCCTCTTTCATTTTCATCAAGCGGTTTTTTAGTTCCTCTTCACTTTCTGCCATAAGGGTGGTGTTATCTGCATATATGAGGTTACTGATTTTTCTCCCAGCAATCTTGATTCCAGCTTGTGCTTCTTCCAGCCCAGCGTTTCTCCTGATGTACTCTGCATATAAGTTAAATAAGCAGGGTGACAATATACAGCCTTGATGTACTCCTTTTCCTATTTGGAACCAGTCTGTTGTTTCATGTCCAGTTCTAACTGTTGCTTCCTGACCTGCATACAGGTTTCTCAAGAGGCATGTCAGATGGTCTGGTATTCCCATCTCTTTAAGAATTTTCCACAGTTTATTGTGATCCACACAGTCGGAGGCTTTGGCATAGTCAATAAAGCAGAAGTAGATGTGTTTTCTGGAACTCTCTTGCTTTTTCGATGATCCAGCACATGTTGGCAATTTGATCTCTGGTTCCTCTGCCTTTTCTAAAACCAGCTTGAACATCTGAAAGTTCGTAGTTCACGTATTGCTGAAACCTGGCTTGGAGAATTTTGAGCATTACTTTACTAGCATGTGAGATGAGTGCAGTTGTGTGGTAGTTTGAGCATTCTTTGGTATTGCCTTTCTTTGGGATTGGAATGAAAACCGATCTTTACCAGTCCTGTGGCCACTGCTGAGTTTTCCAAATTTGCTGACATATTGAGTGCAGCACTTTCACAGCATCATCTTTCAGGATTTGAAATAGCTCAACTAGAATTCCATTACCTCCACTAGCTTTGTTCGTAGTGATGCTTCCTAAGGCCCACTTGACTTCACATTCCAGGATGTCTGGTTCTAGGTGAGTGATCACACCATTGTGATCATCTGGGTTGTGAAGATCTTTTTTGTACAGTTTTTCTGTGTATTCTTGTCACCTCTTCTTAATATCTTCTGCTTCTGTTAGGTCCATACCATTTCTGTCCTTTACTGAGCTTATGTTTGCATGAAATGTTCCCTTGGTATCTAATTTTCTTGAAGAGATCTCTAGTCTTTCCCATTTTATTGTTTTCCTGTATTTCTTTGCATTGATCGCTGAGGAAGTCCAGGAAGTCCAAGGGTCAATTATATTCTAAAGTACGATTTTTTACCTTATAAATTTTATAAGTAATAAATTATATTTATATATTAATATAAATAATACATTAAAATAAATTTATTCTAAAATAAAAATTTTATTCGAATAACAGAAGAAAACATTTAAGATGATGGATACCATTTGAGTTACTAGTTCTTTCCTAGAGAAGAGGATTGATGTGCTAAGACTCCTAAATAAAAAATAATTTCTAGCTAGCTAGTCACATCCAAAAATATTTCTATAGATATTTCTATCAATGTCTTTTCTGTAGTGTTGAATCAAATTGCTATTAGAATAGCCATATAATACAAATGATCCTGGAGGATGGCATGGCAACCCACTCCAGTATTCTTGCCTGGAAAATCCCATGGACAGGGGAGTCTGGTGGGCTACAGCCCACAATGTTGCAGAGTCGGACACAATGAAGCAACTTTGCATGCATGCATGCATAATACAAATACAACTAGCCATTTTGATATTAAAAGTGTGTCATTTCTTTATGCAGTGTCCTGGCAGGTTACAATGGTACCATCTTTGCATATGGGCAAACAGGCAGCGGTAAGACGTTCACCATCACGGGTGGGGCAGAGCGCTACAGCGACAGAGGCATCATCCCAAGGACACTGTCGTACATTTTTGAGCAATTACAAAAGGTATGAAGCTTTCAGTTCATTTTATGCTTGATACATTCAGCGGAAATTTACTGTGGGCGGAAAATTTATTGTAACATTTTATTGTATTATATATAAATGAGGAAATACTGTGTAGTAACTCTGGCCATAATTTACATTTAAGAAAAGTTTGGTGTTTTGCTGAAAAGGTAGAAATCCAGAAGATGCCTCATTTAAATGATTCTGCTTCAGCAAAGTCTCAAAGGAAGTTCCTTCTGGTATACCCGTGGAGGTTGAAAGAACAGACAATGTATTTTTCCAACTAATATCTTCTATTTCTCATTAAGAATTGAAAAGTATCTTTTATTTTAGCTACTAAAGCAGTGAATAGGGTAGTGTGGCTTTATCTTCTTCACACTTTTATTGGAAGCCCAGAGGAATTTACCACAGTAAACATCCTATTGCAATTAATATTGTAATGAAAGGGAGTTTCCTATCTATAGTATATGCATCATTTATTGTATAGTTCCAAATGCCTGTTTCTTTTTTCTTTTTTTGAAGTAGCAAAGGGTAGCTTTATTACTTTTGCTAGGCAAAGGGGGACACAGTGGGTTGCTGTCTCAGAAAACTGTGTCCCCCAAATACCTGTTTCTTTATCAAGATTTAACACAACTGACAGTGTAGGTATCTCTATCCTCATTTTATAACTGAGAAAACTGACAATCAGACTGGCTTTATTTTTTATGGTTGTTTTTAAACAAATTGTACACAATGAGTCACTTAAATTCTCTGGGTTTCAGTTCTCCCTCTGAAAATAGGGACTACATTGTACTAGACCTTCTCTTGGCATCTCTGCTAGTTCCAGCACTTCTTTGGTTGTATCACTTCTGTGTAACAAATGGCCTAACTGGGTCAGTGTAACAGTGTTTCCAAAATTTCTCCACTGTATACTGCTTGCATTTTGAGTTGCATAGATGAGAATTGCTGAGATATGCATAATTCTAATTTCCACCCATAAAGTAGCAATTACCCATTAGTTCAGCTCATCTCTCTGTAGCGCAAACATGCCAGCTCTGCATGCCAGAAAATTTGGGAAGGAAAGGATTGAGTATAATGTATATGTTGAATCCAAATTCTTCCTTTTCATTTACTCATTTATTTCTGACATTAGCTGTTTTGTTTTGTTCCCAGATCTCACAAACTGGGAATATAATTTCTAGTAGTTTTTGTTGCTTAATGTAGGAGTGTGCTGTCTTGGGGAATTCACTGAAGGTGGTTCTAAGTGCACTGATTAACAGGGCGTGGAGTTGGGCAGTTGCTCAGTGTCTCAGGCCTGTGGAGTAGCTTTGAGAGTTGAATATACTGTATTTAAAGATATTGTCCAGTTCCTGGCACAAAGGCAATGCTCAAAACATGATAGCTATTACTTCAGCCGTTACTGTCCATAAATATAGATATACACATATATAGATCTCCATGTGGCCAAATGATTCTGACCAGTTTCAAAGAACCCTTTGCAACTCAGAACGAATGGAGCTAATCTGCTAATTAAGTTAAACAAAATAATTATTTCCTAATAGAAAATATATTTGTCTTAAAATTTCATCTGTGGTTACCAAAATATAGTTTTTAAAGTCTGAATATCTCCCAAGTACCTATCATCTGTTGGGTTCATTGTTTTATATCTGTTTGTCATTTGACGTTACTCTAAACCTCATTTCATTCGGAATGATTCTAAACAACCTGCTGGACTTGGAGAGAATCCATTGGACCAATTTAAAGCCAGGACAACTCCTTGTAAATGAACAGATTAACAGGATGGGGCACAGTGCATTTGTTATAAACCCACTGCACTGTGGCAGAACAAGTCAGAGGCAACTTTGAAGTTCTTCATAAAGTTTGTCCTCACTTCTTAGCTGAAAAATGCTGACAGGTACTCAGCTGCCCCCAGTTGATTGCTTTAGAAGTCTCATGGTGCTTTCCAGGCTCCTTAAAGGAAACATTTGACTTATGCAAAGTATTTATCTCAAGATAAACTAAGAACTAGTGCATACCGGGTGCTAAAACGCCTGTGAGTGGGTGATAGGAGCACATTTGCAAAGATTTTCAAAGATGGAAATTGATTGCATTTATTTTAGAAATCACTGCTCATTATTTTTGAGTATTGTGAGGCTCATACTTGTTTTGGGGCAGGAGAGAAGGCTGTCTGCAGGGAACATGTGTGTTACATTACAGTCTGGCAGTCCTAAACAGTAAAAAAAAAAAAAAAGAAGAAGAAGAAGAAGAAGTAATAAGGAAAGGTAGCTGCCACATAGCTCAGTGAATTTTAAGTGTATATTCCAGGAAAAGCCCAAAAAACGCAGAAGCTGGAGAAGCCAAAGGAATTATCCCTATCATCTTAGGGCAATGGACTTGCCATTTTTCTGACTTTTTCATGATTTCTTCTAGTTTCTGAAAGAAGAGAGTTTCTCCACTGCCGATGAACATACAGTTTAGCTGTTCTTTTTGCCTTTCTTTTCCTTTCCTTTTGTATTCATATACTGAATCCTCTGTTTGGAGGCTTTCAGAATAAAAATAATAACAGCAATAATAATAATAGCAGCAGCAGCAATGATTTATCAGTGCCTGTTAACATTTATTGGGGCCTAGCATTGTTGTTAGGATTTAAAATATAGAAACTTATTTCTCCATTACAATAATTCTGCAATTAAAGGTTAGTATCCCCAATTTCGTGATTAAACAACTGAGGTTAAGGGCGCAAGATCACTCAGTTATAAAGGCAGATCCACTGCTCTAACCCAGCTTTGTCTGATGCTGAGATGAATTCATATTTGTATGCTAAAATCTCAAACCATAATCGATGGAACATGTCAGGTATGTTCAGATAAGTTTTAGAAATATGTTGTTTCAAACAGGATCTCAGGGATGTTGCTGAGTGATTGCCCTTGGATTTTAACTTGCTCTAAGAATCTTTCAGGGATGGACAGCGTGTATGTGGATCATGGAACACTTTTGCCACAAGTATTTTAAGTGGTATTTTAGGAAACATTGGATAACTGAAGGCCACTCATACTGTGTCTAGTATTTGTGGTCTCTTGTTTCCTGCACTAATGTAAGCTATAACCCCCTAAATTATGTTGATATGATGCCTTTACTAAATGAGGACACTAATATAATTGATAGATCGTTTGTCACTGTTAGCAGCCAGCGTCACCCGCATCAACAAGATTTCCAGCATCTGGTTGGGAGAAGTTGCTTAGTAGAGATTCAGTCCATGCTGTCACTTTTGCAGAACACCAGACATGGAATTTCAGCTGTAGTTTGAGTATCTCACTATAGTCATGTGCTAGCTGAGAACTGCCCTAGTTTTTCATGTATTATTTCACTTTTATGAAATGGCAGTATCTTTATGTGGATAGTTTGGGCCATTTTAGGGCCAGAGAATCATATTCAGTTTAACCTGAAGAACACATACAGAGCCCTTATCCAACTTCCTTACTTCAGTGGGTATGGAACAGAGGCCTGACCTGGTAGCGGCTCAGAGTTGCTAGGACTAGGATTCCAGATCTGGATTTGCAGGCCATGATTCTTTTCCCATCTTCTTCTTTGAATAATACCTGTCAAATGGGTTTTCTTGGATATAGCTGAGAATCCTGTCTATGCATATCCACTCTGACAATCTGCCGACCTTCTTGCCAGAAGACACAAATATATTCTCCTCTTAAGAGGAGCGGGACTCTTAATATTTGCAGAAATGGAAGCATTTCTGTCTTGGGGGAAACAAGAAGAGGTGCTCTTATTGATACTTTGTATTGAAAAACAGCTTAGATTTTTCTTGAGACCTGAAAAAAAATTCCCTTTTTTATTCCATCTCAGAGGGAGTGAGTTCTTTCTGTCTGTTGGCAGAAATGAGACTAGGACCAGTCACCTTGACTTTTATCTTAATTACACATTGGGGCCTGTATCACTGCATCTCAGCAATGACTCACAGAGAAGGCCTTTCTCTAATCAATAGCTGAATATCTCTAATCTGCCTCTTGGGCAAGGGAAATTAACCCAACAGGTAGGGTATAAGTGGAGTAGGAAACGGCAAACCACTCCAGTATTCTTGCCTGGAAAATCCCATGAACAGAGGAGCCTGATGGGCTACAGTCCATGGGGTCACAAAGAGTCAGACACAACTGAGCAATTGAGCATGCAAGATCTAAGTAGTGAACTGTTAAGGTCCATATTACTGTTATCCTCCGGAATTCACTTTCCATATTTATTTACTGTCTGTTATCTGTCATTGGAAGTTTGAATATTAGAAAAGTTAAAAAGGAATTATGGTTGAAGATGGAAATTCTTTGGCTACTGAAGTTTTTAAACTGAAATAACAATTCCGTGTTCTGTTTTTTTTTTTTTCCTTTCTGAAAGTAAGAAATAGTGTTTTATACAGTTCTGCAACCAAGTTGGCCCATTTCAAGTGTATATTGACTTTTTACATATAACGTGGAAACAATAAAAAATAACAGACTGAAGTTGCTTGTAATCATGGATGTTGGCCATCTTAAAAAAAAAAGCTTCATGCATATGGTAACTGGCAACTTGAAAGTGTCACGAACTGAAAATGAAAACCATGCAAAGTGAGAGAGTGAAGGAGAGAAACTGTAAGGAAACTAAAGATAAATGTGTTCATCTCTCTCTAAGCTGAATCGTGATTTATAGCCATTTAATAACATCTTTCTCTTTCCCAATCAGGACAGCAGCAAAATATATACAACGCACATTTCCTATTTGGAAATCTACAATGAATGTGGTTATGATCTATTGGATCCAAGACATGAAGCCTCCAGTTTGGAAGATTTGCCGTGAGTAGCAGAACAACAAAGAGTGGGGGAAAATTACTTTCAGATGTTCCCTTCAATTGTTTTCTTTGAAACTTTGTATGTTTCTGGTCTCAATCATAATTAACAAATACTGGATAACAGAATCTTTTTGTAGTGTAGTGGATATTTTTTTCCAGTTATGACAAATAGACAGTAGTGATGGGACCTAAAATTGCTTGAAACTCCATTCCTGAAACAATCTCTCTTGGAGTTGGTACAAGCGGATGCAATGGATGTTCTCAGAGAGTGGGTGCCAAGAGGACTGATGGGCTGTGACAGCACCGCTTTACTCCTACCACGTGAAATGAGACCGTATTACTCCTCCATTGTGGCCTTTCTCTGAGGAAGGTATTCAAATTAGCAACAAAAGAATTTGAAAGAGAGGAAGTAAAACTTTAGTTAGTGTTAGTCACTCAGTTGTGTCCGATTCTGCAACCCCACGGACTGTAGTCCGCCAGGCTCCTCTGTCCAGGGAATTCTCCAGGCAAGAATACTGGAGTGGCTTGCCAATTCCCTTCTCCAGGGGATCTTCCCAACCCAGGGATCGAACGCTGGTCTCCTGCATTGCAGGCAGAGTCTTTACCATCAGAGTCACCAGAGAAGAGAGAAAATAAAACTTTGTTTGCCCCAAATGCTTCTCTACAGTTATTGGTTAACATTGACATGCTTTTGGTCAGATTGGTACTGATTGTTTCATAACTGAAATAGAAATACAGTCTTCAGAGCTTATCTCATAATGGAATAAGTTACTCTGTAAGCATATATGTAATATTTCTAACTGTTTGCTGGAATATTTGCCTAAGTTATACATATATTTAGTAATAATTCATATACTTTTGTCCAGACATCTTTAGAATGTTGGTAGAGCCAAGAAAATGTATCGTGATATTTTTATTAACTATTCTAAGACAGTTTAAACTATATGTTAATCCTCTACCAAAAAGGTCAACAGCCATTTGCTTATTTTAATTTGCAAAAGAAACAAGAAGAGATAATACATATATATAAAGAATATATGTAAAACATATATATATTCTTCTGTAAATGTTGATTAAGAGTTTTTACATCTCATCTTTTTTATGCTAACAGTATTTACTAGAGGGAAATAGTAAAGGGGATTATTGTTGGTACTCTTAATATTTGTAGAAAAATTAAGAGAAAGAAAAAACTACTGACTCCATGGAAGAAATTGCTCTTAAAGAAACTGTTGGAATTAAGTTTACAGAAACACATTCCTCGCAGAAAAGATAGAAACAATAGCATTTAAGACAGAAAGGCTATATGATAAAGAGTCCTGTGAAGTGAAAGCAGAAAGGCCAGCTAAAGCCAGCCTTTGGGGCACTTGAATGACAGGTGTTTGGTATGAGATTGATCTTTATTCTAATAGGCTTCTTAATTAGTTTTCTAGCCTCCAGTCTAATCTATATACCTCTAGGATAACTTGCATTCCAGGTGACCCTAGTGGTAAAGAACCCGCCTGCCCATGCAGGAGACATAAGAGATGTGGGTTCAATCCCTGGGTGGGGAAGATCTCCTGGAAGAGGGCATGGCAACCCATGCCAGTATTCTTGCTGGAGAATCCCCATGGACAGAGGAGCCTGGCGGGCTACAGTCCATGGGGTTGCAAAGAGCTGGACATGACTGAAGCGACTGAGCAAGCCTGCAAGATTGCTTTTAACAAGCCATATCTACACTGAAGAGTTTGAAGCATATTTAGTAATAAATCCAGAAATGAAGGGCTTGACTGTGATGAACATGGAGGAGAGAGAAATCTGAGAGATATGCAGTAAATAAATAGGAGGAGAGAAGGAAAGGAAGAAAGAAAGGGGAAGAGAGAGAGAGAGGAAGACAGAAGACAGGTAGATTCTGTCTCCCACCTTGGGTTTGACTGGTTCTGCAGAGAAGGTGAATCCCAGAGGTTACCGCTCTATTTGTTCTCCCAGTTGAAAAGAGGAAGATCAGACAGCTAGGACTTGCCCAGGGCTTCAAAACTACTCAGTTAGTGGTAGAACAAGGATTAAAAAGCAGATACTCTCACTCTGGTGCCAGAATAGCAAAAATAACTTCAAGTTTTACCACAGGACCTAGAGAATTAAGGCGTCATCGATCTAATTGGGAGAGTTCCGTTAGAAAACTCGTGCGGGTGGTTGTGATGCGTTTCACAGGTATAGCTTGGTGTCTGAGAACACCAGACCAGATGTGCACGTTTCCAGTACATTCCACAGAGGTAGGGAGTATGCCTTCCTTGCACTGGTAGTCTCTTTCCCACCTAGGCTGAAGTAACTCCTTAAAATTTTTAACAATTGTCTGTTAAGTTGAAACCATGAAGGAGACTCTTGGAAGATGAGAATATATAGGGAAAACAGCATGAGCTCTGTGAGCCTGAGTCTAACTGACGTAATTCGGTGCAGTCTAACTATGGGAAGGCCAAGGAGTGAGAGAAGCCCTCTGGGCTCTAAGAGAGGTGATGTGATCTAGAGGAAAGAGCACTCGATTAGAAGGCAGGAACTTTGGGTTCCAGTCGAAAACCTGCCATCTTAAACTTTTTTTTTTTTTCACTTTCTGGGTTTCTCTTTGTCTGTAAAATGTGGGCATTGGATTATATAATATTTAACAACCATCCAACCTCCAGTGTCTAAAGTTCAAAGGTTAGTGATCTCATAGGGTAGAATTTATTTGGTGGTTCTTCTCCCCTTCACAGAAGAATAAGAAGTGCTCTAGGTATTTTCTGTTGTCCTGTTAGAGAATACCCTGAGGCCTCTTGAGAGCCGGGGGGGGGGGGGGGGGGGGGGGGGGAGGCTTAATTCCCTCTGTGACTCTCCTTTTCCCAGCATGCCTGGCATTTAGCCGTGGGTCTCCGTGCTGGTGAGGTTGTCTCTATAGCTGGTGCCAGCTTCCTGTTTAAAACTGCAGTTCCTCCTTTCATAGCTCTGTCTTTCTGCTGGAGAAGGAGTTCACGACTCAAGTCACAAGTGCCCTTAGTTACAAAACAGATGTTTTTAATGAACTACCCCACACCCCACCCCACCCCCACATGCACACACACGTACAAAAGTGATCTGAAATGTTTTTATGTTTCAGACTATAGTTGCTTGACAACAAATCTCATTAAAATAAAAATGAGAAGATTCTTATTAAGAAAGGAGATTCCCATATCCCAAGACTGTATCTTGTGTACTTCAAATATATTCAATAGTATAAAATCCCAGAACAGCTCAGAGCTGTGTAGTCTTTTGGTGTGGGGATAATGGGATTTGACTGGTATTGAGTCTGCTAGTTTTCTGGGGATTATGAAGGTTTTACCTTTTACTGAGTTGATAAAGCAATTCTTTATAATAGGATGTGACTTTTGTTGTACCTGGATTGGGTTAAGAGTATGGATGCACTGTTAATCTGGTTTCACACTCTTGAACCAGAACAGGCTTTAACTCTGAAATCCTGTCTGTCTGGTTGACTGGCTGTATTTGTGGTAAGCAGGAAATGTTCCAAACACTCTGAATATCATTCAAAAATACTAGGCAAGATGCCTGTTGACCTTGGTTCTCTCCTGAAGTCATCTATTTGAGGGGCAATAACAATACACACTTTCCATCCCATCCATATTCTTAAACTTGGGTTAACCATGTGACATAGAATTCAAGGTTATTTTGATTTGGCACAATAACAGCATCAGTGATAGGTTCCTTACCACAGAGCAACACAGCTTCCCCCAGCTCACCTGATGGACACCCACCCTTGCTCTTCTCACATGTATTTTCCTTTTCTGTTTCTTTTTCCTCTTATATTCTGGTAGGTTCCACCTCTCTGCTCTTGCAGAAGCATTTACAAGCCTGTTGACTTCCTGTGGACTTTATATATATATATTGTCAGGGTCCCAGGCTAAAGTCAATCACTTTTTGCAATTATTGCTCTAGTCATTCACCAATGAGTTTTTGGTAAAAGACCAAAAGTATGACCTGTGAAAGAATAAAACAGGTAAGTTGAATTCATTAAAATTAAAAACATTGGCTCTCTGAAAGGCACTGTCAGTAGTATAAAAAGACAAACCAGAGACTCAGAGACGTTATTTACCAAACACATATCTGATAAAGGACTTGTATCAAGCATTCAAAGAACTCTTAAAATGCAACAATAAGAAAACAATTCAATTAAGAAACAAGTGAGGAAGAAATCTGAAGAGACATCTCACCAAAGAAGATATATAGATGGTAAATACATATATGAAAAGATGGTCAACATCATCTGTCATTGAAGAACTGTTAGTTAAAACACAAGATACCACTACACACCTTTTAAAACTGTTAAACTAGCAATATCAAATGCTGACAAGAATGTCATGCAACTGGAACCCTCATTCATTGCTGGTGGTAAAGCAAAATAGTGTGGCCACTCTGGAAGACAGTTTCTAATTTCTTACACAATTAAGCATAAGTCTTAGCATATGATCCAGCAATCACACTCCTAGGTATTTAACTAAATGAGGTGAAAATTTATGACAGCACAAAAACCTACCCACACATGGATAT
This sequence comes from Antilocapra americana, assembly GCA_007570785.1. Classification (NCBI taxonomy): domain Eukaryota; kingdom Metazoa; phylum Chordata; class Mammalia; order Artiodactyla; family Antilocapridae; genus Antilocapra; species Antilocapra americana. The sequence goes on from ML661332.1 coordinate 11,375,963, forward strand.
AGCAGCCTGATTCATAGTTACCAAAACCCAAAAGTAACCAAGATATTTCTCAGTAGGCAAATAGAAAAACAGTGGCACATCCATGTAGTGGAATATTATTTGGTAATAAAAATAAATGAGGTATTAAACCATGGAAAGACATGGAGGAACATCAATTGTATAATGCTAAGTGCAAAAGCCAGCACGGAAAGTCTATACTCTGTGATTCCAACTGTATGACATTCTGGAAATGGAAGAACTATAGATACAGTAGAAATATCAGTGTTTGCTAGTGGTTGAGAGTTGCCAAGGGTAGAAGGATGAATAAGTGAAGCACAGGTGATTTGGGGGACAGTGAAACTATTAGATTTGATACTGTAATGGTAGGTACGTAATTTCATGCATTTGTCCAAACTCACAGAATCTGCAACACCAAGAGCGAGCCCTGATGTAAACTATGGCTCTTTAGTTTAATAAAATGACAATAACTGAAAGGAATGAACTGTTGATACACTTAACAACTTGGATGAGTCTCCAGGGAATTATGCTGAGTGGAAAAAAGCCAATCCCAAAAGATAATATGCTTTGCAATTTCATTTATATGATGTTCATTAATTGGCAGAGTTATAGATGTAAGTAATAGATCAGTGGCTGACAGGAGTTAGGGTGGGGAAGGGGAATGGTTATATGAGATCAGTGATGGATCCTGGTGGTGATGGACTCTTCTGTGTCTTGACTGTGACTATCAAAATGCATAGAACTAAAGCACATATGCATAGGTGAGCAAAAGCAAAACTGGAACATCTGAATTAAATCAGTGTATTGTATCAATTTCAAGGTCCTGGTCATGATACTTTAATATCATTTTATAAGATGTTACCATTGCAAAAAACTGGGTAATGGGTACATGGGACCTTTCTGCATTATTTCTTATAGCTGCTTGTAAATCTACAATCACAAAATACAATTTTAATTTAAAACAGTAAGTAGCTATATTTTTATCTATAGACATATATATGCTTATGCACAGATGTGTAGTAGAGCTATTCTGCATTTAGTAACTTAAATGAAAGTAGAACTTCTTCTTTTGACAGCTCCTTATGTCATATGCTATAAAGGGAATGTAGTTAGAATCTAAGTATGTCTCATGAAGTAAAACAGTATAACTGCTGGTCTTAACCATAGGGAAAATAGTCACCTTACTTTAGTGTAATTTTAGTATTCCTAAATACGGATGCATATTCCATTTAAGGTTCCAAAGACAGTCATGGTTATTACTGTTAAAAAAAAAAAAGTAAATTCTAGCATTCAGTATTGAAGTCTTGGCTATGTTGTGTTTTTTAAATAATTTGTCATCAAAAGAAAAAAAACTGACAGATGTTAAATTTAAATTCACAACATTTCTAATACCTAGTGGATATAAAACTCTGCTAAGTGCCACAGGAGTTACAAAAAGTGTCTGCCTTCCTGGCTTACAGCCTAGTCATGTGGAATCACTCATGGATTTAGCAAATATTTATTGAGATCCCACTTGGTTCCACACACTCTGCTAGGCACTGAATTTACCAACATAGGCTTTGCCTTCCTGGAACTCAGCACAGTGGATAAAAATAGTACAAAATAGCATCAGGTGGAATATGAAAATCCTAAGAGAGGCACAAAGAACGGCAAGGCCTTAGAGGAGAAAGAAATCACACCAGGTCAAGCAATCAGAAAAAGACTCAAGGAGAAGTACTTGAGTCTTCTGATTGGAGTAGTACCTGAAGGAGAGGCTAGGACTTTGGGCCATGGAGTGTGGCATTCACGTGGAAACAGAGGCGGGGAGCTTGCAAAGCAGAGAGCTTGTCCTGGGACAGTTCATAGACCTTTTCAGCAGGAACCCAGTGAAGGAATAGGTGAGAACTTTAAGACTGGAAAGGCACAAAAACAAGGATTCAGCAGACAAGATGCAGCCATTGAAGATTTTTCATCCAGGGCATAGCATGACTGGAACTACCTTTCAGGAAGAAATATCACTCAGCAGTGTCAGCACAGGAATGAGATGGATGGAGGTCAGAGAGAGTCTGGAGCATTGCGGGAAGTTATTAGGACCATTCACGTGGCAATAGAAGTCAGGAGGGGCAAAACCGGAAAATGTCATAATCCAGTGGCTTGAAATTTAACTGTGTGGAAGAATCACCTGCAATGACTATTAAAGATGCACATTCCTGGCCTCCACCTCCAGAAGGTTCAATTATGTTTGAACAAGCATGCCAGATGCTTCTAATGCACCTTAATCTCTTCACTCATCCACCTAGGAAAAGTTTCTCTTTGAGATACCAGGAAAACCTCTGATTTAAGGAAGTATCATGGCTTACAGAGTCCAAGCTTGTGCTGCTCACCAACAATCAAGAGACTAGTTGCGGGGGCAAGGAATAACAATGCTCTTTGGAAAGCCAGCAAACCAAGATGGCAGGATCATCCCTCCCCAAAGAACAATTCTGCCTGAGTTTGAATTCAGGCTCCTTTTATTCTGAAAGGGGAGAGAGTAAAGTCAAACACTTCCTGGTTTCCATCCGCCTCCAGAGGGAATGTGTTCATTTCTTCCTCTCTGCAGTCATTCAGAGATAGACCTGGTCAGGTGGTTTCCTGTGAGTTAAACAAAGGTATTTTAGCTTAATGTTTATCACCTGGGAAGCAGTGTTCCCAGAGAGATGGAAGATTATGATCTAAGCTTATAGGCAGCATCCCTTTAGTGATTAATTTGTAATGGAATATAAAAAGTTCTTCACTATTACATCATAATCTGTGTTTTATGGATGATTAAACTAAAGGTCACAGAGATTGTGCGATATTTCCCCAAAATTCCGAGATAGGATATCAGCCTCAGTCAGCCAGGCCTTACAGCTGGGGGCGATGATGGTGCTCTTCTTGCCAGGACAAGCCAGGCTTATCTTGGTTCTCCATCTGAGCTCTGGGAAAACTGATTTCTGGGCATCTTCAGGCCCCAGGAGGCTCTTGTGTGAGCCAAAGCTTTGAGTCCAGCGCAGTTCTCTCTTGTGTTGTCAGACGCTCTGCGGGTGGGGCCGCTAAGAGACCTGCTCCTACCTCAGAGAGCTCTCGTCTAGTAGACCAGCCTTGTAAACTGATCATTTCCTCAAACACAAATTCCCTCAACTGGCTGCCTCCCACCCTTTCCCCCCCATCACTTACATCCGTCTAGTCTCAGGAAGCTCTGTCCTTGTGAAAGCTGGTCCTTTCACTTATGCTGTGGACACTCCTTGCATCAGTACCAAATACGCTTTGTTTGGTCTACACATTTTATGTTTAAAATTTATGAAGTCAGTGCCTTTAGATGAATCAGGCTGCCTTCGGTTCTTACACCCACCTACTGCATTACGCTTTTCTTTTGTGCCGTTTTCCGGCCCCGTTTAGCATTTAAGATTCCTAGACCTGTACACATAGATCTCAAAGTTGAAACTAACTCCACCCTTCTCTTTTACTGAGTCAGTTATTGACACACGTGGGAGGCGACCTCTTGAGAAAGGAGAGCTTCCATACCGCAGGATTACCTGAACAAGTGACCAGGGACCAGTGACGGTCAGTTGTACTCTGTGTCCTTCATGGATTGGCTGGGGACTGTGTTCCTGGAAAAATGGAACATTTCCCATGACCATTGTAGAGGAACAGAGGAACTTTCTAGCCTGAAAAATGAGGAAGCCTGTCCTGCTAGAGTAATAACAAGAGGGAAGCTGCTTTTCCCTACTCCAAATGGCCAATTGGAAGAGATCGTTCTCGATATCAAAAATGTCTTAGATAGAAAGTTGTCTTAGTCACTTTGGCTACCATAACAAAATACCATAGCCTGGGAGACTTAAACAATAGATGCTTATCTATCACTGTTCTGGAGTCTACAGTTCAACATATGTATTTGGAGGGAGGGGGCATAAACATTCAGTTCATAACAGACGTGCTTTCACCATCAACTGCTTAATATGTGATAAGTAGGACTATGGGAGAAATAGCTGCAGTATTTTCACTCATACATTAGGAATGTAGATTTTGGGGGGATTTAGTCCCATTAGATTAATTATTGACATGTAAAACATTGTCACCACAGTCTATTCCATTTTCCTCATAATTTGTGTATAAACAAATGCATATTTACATAAACAAATGCAAATTTCTTTTCCTGAGAGTAAGAGGTAAAGTGCACTTTTAAAATTATGTATTGGTATGGTTTTTTTTTTTAATTTACTGTCCAGGTACTCTTCATAATTGTTGTCTGATTGTTTGATTTATTCTGATACTACATTTTGTTTTTTTGAAATCTCTTCTGAATTTTGAGCATATAAAGTAAAATCATAAGTTACCTAAAAGAATTTTTAGTAATTTAGGCTTGCCAGGTCACTTTATTTTGTCCTCCAGATGAATACATAGATTTGGAAACACCTCTAAGTCTTACAGCTCTACTAGTAGAGAAAAGAAGCATTACAGCCTTTTGAGAGTGTCAATATCATACCTATGAAGCATTCACTATGTTGCAAGAATTTCAGTGAGCTCTTTTCAGGCATTATAAAGAATTTAAACTGTATTCTTATCTTCACTAACCATTTAGTTGGAAGATGTAACATGCCCACGAAACACCTCAGGAGACGTCTGTAAAACACAGCTCCTCAACTCTACAGCCATTATAATAATGTCTGTAAATGCAAAAAAGGCATAGTTTGAAGCTGTAGTAGTTTTATGAACAGAGCCCATATCAGCCAATAATTTTCTGTCACAGCTCACTTCAGTTCCCTCACACCAGTGTCTTTGCCCCCATGACCCTCAGTGATGTCCTAATTTTGCTGGCGTGTGCCAAGGCCAGAGTTCTGACCAGACCACAGACTGGCCAGTGCTGCCAAGGCAGAAGTGCTGATGCCTCCTAGAGAGAGTGCGTGTGGGGAAGAGCCTCTAGAAGGAAACCTCGGTGAGTGAAGGGAAGAGGCTCCATCAGGTGGCTGGAGCCATCACCTGGACCAGGTGACGAGGGTCACGGGCAGCATAGTATCTCCTGCTCCAAAACGTCCAGAGCAGTTACAGCCTGGGTATCCGTAGCAGTTTATCCAATTACACTGGACCTTGTGTTTTCAGATCAAGTTCTAAGGTAGTCGAAGGTGTTTTACAAAATCAAAGCTAGTGATTATGAACCAGAGGCCAGACATAGGCTCTTCAGGCTGGCTGACGACCTATTATCTTTTGGTACTTATCTAACTGAATCTAAGAAGCAAGCCCCAGGAATCTCCCAGGTAGAGAAATAATGGCAATATTGATTTCTTTTATGATAGCAAAAAAAAAAAAGTGAAACACTCAGGAAACTTTCAGAGATTTGTGAAGATAATAGTACAGTGTGGAGTGAGAAATAAAAGAAGATGAAGGTAAATGAAACTATTATGAATGAGAAGTGTGACCACTTTCAAGAGGTCAGTTCTTCCCAGATTGATGTAGAAGTTCAATGAAATTCTAAGCAAAACATGAAAGACTTTAAAAAAATGATATTATTCCGGAGTTTATCTGAAAAGATAAACAACCAAAAAGAGCAAAGTAACATTTGAAAAATAGAGAGATGAATGCAGAACTGGTGACACCATATACTGAAATGAGGTTAAAAACCCTAATAATGAAATCATGTTATACCACGTGAAAATTATACAGGTGAAGAACAGGTAAAACAGAATCAGATCCTACACTGTGTTATTATTTAATGTAGACATAGGGAAGAGTCATTCAGTCAATGATACTGGACATTTTTGTTAGTGAATCAACTAATAACTGTGGGTAACAGCTGTCCAATTTACTATGGCTTAACCAAACAGTTCCTTCCTTCCCCATCAACTGCTGGAGCACAGTAAGGGTTCTACAGATTGCAGCCAGGGCTGCCTCCGAAGCAGTCTGCAAAATGCCTGAGTTACCTTCCACAAGACACCCACATTCCTAGAAGAGAAAAGGAAAAAAAAAAAATTATTGGTTGAGGCTACCCCTTCAACAGTCTTCCCAGAAGCTCTACCCATAGATTTTCACTTGCTTATCACTGACCAGAGTCATGTCACATGGCCAGCTGTGGTTGCAAGAGAATCAGGGAAAAACCAGTATTTTAAAATAATTCCCTGAACAAAGTCAGAGCCTAATAGGGTGAAAGGGACATCAGACTTCATAGGCAACCTGCACCGTGAGCCACACTTAGTTATTTATGGGAAAAATCCATCCATGTAGACCCCCCATTCCTTTCCTTGTACCTGTATCCAAAAATAGTCAAAGGAAAATAGCATCATTACTATTAAGCGGTATAACAACATGTATACATTTATAATTTTACCACAAGTCTGCAAAATATTCATAAGAAAATTGAGGAATTATATCAATATATTTATCACTGTTGTCAGCTTAAGAAAATGCACGACGTGAGTTGTGAATTAACTTTTATTTGGGGAAAATGAGGGCGGCAGCCTGGGAGACAGCACCTCAGATAGCTCTGAGAAGCTGCTCCAAAGAGGCGGAGGTGGGGGTGGTGAAAGATCAGTATATGAGTGATTTTGGTGAAGGGGAAATGCATGCAATCAAGCACATATTTTCCCCAGAAGTTTTCTCCTAGTCTGGGATGCTTTTGCTAGTCAGGAGGAACACTCATCACCATGAAGGATTTTGGTGCTTTCCTGATATGAAGAGATACAAAAATTGGGATCATAAAATCAGCTCCTAGAAATCTCTATCTGAAAACCTGACCTGCCCGTTTTCCCCTCATTTCTTCTCTCCACCCTGAACTCCTTTCAGGGGGTGTTGAAGGTCAGCAGCTACAGCAGCTCATGATTTAATCACTGTAGAGGGAGATGGCACGTGCCCACGCCAAGTGTCCACAGCAAGTGTCAATTTGTAGTTGACATTGTCCTTGTGATGGGACTCCTTTAAAATTCTTTCTACTTTAAAAATTTTCAAACTTTTTTTACAAGAAGCATGTGTTACTTTTATACTTGGAAAAATAATAACGTTTATATTAAAATGAAAGTAATAAAAGTAAATAAACTCAGAACTTGTAAAATGCCATAGAGTAAACTTACAGATGTATAAAGCTATTTACTTGGCAGAGGAAATGCTATGGTTTTCCAAAATTACAAATCCATTGCCTCTAGTTCTATTTATTTCTGTAATTTCCCCACATGTGGAAAACTTGATCACGTAATTTGTGATACTGAAACTATAAACTCTGAACTAGAAAGCAAGTATTAGTGAAAATGGGAGGAAAATGATTTTCCTTGAAAAGAAAATGTTAGTAGCACTGAAGAAGATAAATTTCAATGTGTGGCTTTGTAATTACCATATGGATTTAAGCCAAACAAGACATATCATTCAATGATGAATTATTTGTAAGCCTGGAGCACTAATGAAAGGAACATGGCAGCTGAATATAGTTGGAAATTAGCAAAGGGTATTAGTGTTAGAGGGAAGGTAACAAGTGTAGTTTTTTTGTTGTTAAATATTTACTTCTGGAAAATCATGCAAATGGTGGTTGCTGTAGGCAATAGATGAGTCTGTTGTAAATCGTGCTTACTTATGTTACATTTGGGAGCCATTCTGTCTGTCAGTTGTTACGATGTGATATTGTTTGGGTGGGAGAAGTTTGGTTAATCTAAGATAATATGGAAAGATGATCCTATTAAGTTATTAGCAACCTAAATTGTTATCATATTTGGATACAATTTTGAGAAAAAAGAATGTTTCATAAGATTTCATGCTAAATCTTAGTGAAATAATTAAGTGACGATAGCCAATACATTGATAAATATAACCACTGGTGAGAAAGCTATTGGTTCTCCTACACATTAATTGTGCCTAATCTGGTCCTGTCTTTGCCTACCATGGATAATTCTCATTTTGGTTTTGCATCTCCATAGCAGTAGCCGGCAGGTCTGCTTCTTGAGTTCTTTTGATGATACTTGTTTTCATAGGTAGGGGAGCCTAAGCACAGCAAGAAGCAGTAGCTTCTTGGGAGTTGTTGCCACACTGACACCAGGCATTCTTGAGTTACGTAGGAGACATTACAGTAAGTCCCCTACATTCAGGCTCTCAAGTTGTGAACTTTTAAAGATGCAAACGTGCATTTGCGTGTCCAGTCACATAAGTTCACATGTCTGGCACGCATTGTCATGTGTGTGCATCATCTACAAGCGTTTGTGCTTTTGTAGACATTGGGCTTCCCAGATGGTACAGTGGTAAAGAATCTGCCTGCTAACGCAGATTTGAATGCAGGTCCCATTCCTGGGTTGGAAAGATCGCCTGGAGAAGGAAATGGCAACCTGTTCCTGTATTGTTGCCTAGAAAATTCCATGGACAGAGGAGCCCTGGCAGGCTACGGTTCATAGGGTCGCAAAGAGTTGGACACAACTGAGCAATTGAGGACACACACCACAGGTATAGAGTACAGTAGTGTGGTATCTTTATTTCTGTCCCAAGATGTTCAGAAGCAAGTGTAAAAGCAGCAGGGATGTAGCTGGTACCACAAAGAGGTGCCAGGCAATAACAACAGAAACAATAAAGTAAATAATTGAGAGAGTTCAGTGAGGTGAAAAGATGGTACATATTGCTTATTCTTATAATATGAATTATTCAACAATTGGCATGATTATAAAGAACACAGCCAAGATCATGGAATATGTGAAATCTGCTACACCAATGATGTTGACAATAATATTGAAGAAGCATGGAAAAGTTATAGAGAAGATGGAAAAACTCAGTGTGTAGATGGAGGATCAGCACCAGCATTGAGTCCACCTCAGCTTAATGCTGATTCAAGAGGAAGCTAAAAGTCTTTATTAAGACTTGAAGAAGAAATTTGGGGGGGGCTCAAAAATCACTGCAGATGGTAACTGCAGCCATGAAATTAAGAGACGCTTGCTCCTTAGAACAAAAGCTATGACCAACCTAGACAGCATATTAAAAAGCAGAGCCATTACTTTGCCAACAAAGGTCCATCTAGTCAAAGCTATGGTTTTTCCAGTAGTCATGTATGGATTTGAGAGTTGGGCCATAAAGAAAGCTAAATGCTAAAGAATTCATGTTTTTGAACTATGGTGTTGGAGAAGACTCTTGAGAGTCCCTTGGACAGCAAGGAGATCAAACCAGTCAATCCTAAAGGAAATCAGTCCTGAATATTCATTGAAAGGACTGATGCTGAAACTGAAACTCCAGTACTTTGGCCACCTGATGTGAAGAACTGACTCATAGGAAAACACTCTGATGCTGGGAAAGATTGAAGGTGGAAGGAGAAGGGGACGACAGAGGATGAGATGGTTGGATGGCATCACTGACCCAATGGACATGAGTTTGAATAAGTTCTAGGAGTTGATGATGGACAGGGAAGCCTGGCATGCTGTGGTTCATGGGGTCTCAAAGAGTTAGACATGACTGACCAACTGAACTGAACTGAACTGAAGAAGAAACATGGCAAAGAATCAGAGGATGTATCTTTTAAAACCAGCCATGGCTGGTTTCATCCATTCAAGGTTATAGTCAGCCTTTATAATGTAAAAGGAAATGGCGAGATGGTCAGTGCATATACAATAGCTACCTCGGAATTTCCTGAAAAGCTTTGAGAAATTATTGATGAAGGTGTGTATTGACCGGAGCAGGTTTTTAATGTGGGTGACGCAGGACTCTACTGGAAGAGGATGCCAGACTGAAGTTACAGCAGTAAGGAGGAAAACCTGAGGCCAGGCTATAAAGCAGCAAAGAATAGGTTAGCTCTGTTGCTTGGTGGCAATACTTCCAGCAATATGAAACTGAAGCCTGTCTTAATTTACTGTTCAGAGAACATAAGAGCCCTTAAAAACATAGCCTCACAACTCTCTTCCTATTAGCTCCAAAGCCTGAGTTATACAGGCCATTTTCCAGAACTGATTTTTTTCCATCACTTTATCCTGGAGGTAGAGAAATATTGCTTGGAGAAGGACATCCCACTCAACAGTCTTTTCCTGCTTGACAGTGTTTGGGGTACCCCCATCCATGGATGACTTTCATCCCAAAGTCAGAGTAATGCATCTGCCGCCAGATGCTATGTCACTCGTCCAACCTATGGACCAGTAAGCTACAGCGACTTTCAAGAAATATTATTTACGTCACACGTCTCGTCAAACAGTAAAGGTGAATGATGAATCAGGAACAACCTCACAATTTTGGAAGGAGTATAACATCTCAGTTCAGTCGCTCAGTCGTGTCCGACTCTTTGCGACCCCATGAACCGCAGCAGGCCAGGCCTCCCTATCCATCACCAACTCCCAGAGTTCACCCAAACCCATGTCCATTAGTCAGTGATACCATCCAACCATCTCATCCTCTGTTGTCCCCTTCTCCTCCTGCCCTCAATCTTTCCCAGCATCAGGGTCTTTTCCAATGAGTCAGCTCTTCACATCAGGTGGTATTGGAGTTGCAGCTTCAAAATCAGTCCTTCCAATGAACAGCCAGGTCTGATCTGGGATGGACTGGTTGGATCTCCTTGCAGTCCAAGGAACTCTCAAGAGTCTTCTCTAACACCACAGTTCAAAAGCATCAGTTCTTCGGCGCTCTGCTTTCTTTATAGTCCAACTCTCACATCCATAAATGACCATGGGAAAAACCATAGCCTTGACTAGATGGACACTTTTTGACAAAGTAATGTCTCTGCTTTTAAATATGCTGTCTAGGTTGGTCGTAACTTTCCTTCCAAGGAATAAGCATCTTTTAATTTCATGGCTGCAGTCACCATCTGCAGTGATTTTGGAGCCCAGAAAAATAAAGTCTGACACTGTTTCCATTGTTTCCCCATCTATTTGCCATGAAGTGATGGGACCAGATGCCATGATCTTAGTTTTCTGAATGTTGAGCTTTAGCCAACTTTTCACTCTCCTCTTTCACTTTCATCAAGAGGCTTTTTAGTTCCTCTTCACTTTCTGCCATAAGGGTGGTGTCATCTGCATATATGAGGTTATTGATTTTTCTCCTGGCAATCTTGATTCTAGCTTGTGCTTCTTCCAGCCCAGCATTTCTCCTGATGTACTCTGCATATAAGTTAAATGAGCAGGGTGACAATATACAGCCTTGATGTACTCCTTTTCCTGTTTGGAACCAATCTGTTGTTCCATGTCCAGTTCTAACTGTTGCTTCCTGACCTGCGTACAGGTTTCTCAAGAGACAGGGCAGGTAGTCTGGTATTCCCATCTCTTTAAGAATTTTCCACAGTTTATTGTGATCCACACAGTCAAAGGCTTTGGCATAGTCAATAAAGCAGAAGTAGATGTTTTTTCTGGAACTCTCTTGCTCTTTCGATGATCCAGTAGATGTTGGCAATTTGATGTCTGGTTCCTATGCCTTTTCTAAAACCAGCTTGAACATCTGGAAGTTCGTAGTTCACGTATTGCTGAAGCGTTGCTTGGAGAATTTTGAGCGTTACTTTATTAGCGTGTGAGATGAGTGCAATTGTGTGATAGTTCAAGCTTTCTTTGGCATTGCCTTTCTTTGGGATTGGAATGAAAACTGATTTTTACCAGTCCTTTGGCCACTGCTGAGTTTTCCAAATTTGCTAGCATATTCGAGTGCAGCACTTTCACAGCATCATCTTTCAGGATTTGAAATAGCTCAACTGGAATTCCATCACCTCCACTAGCTTTGTTTGTAGTGATGCTTCCTAAGGCCCATTTGACTTCACATTTGAGGATGTCTGGCTCTAGGTGAGTGATCACACCATTGTGATTATCTGGATCATGAAGTACTTTTTTGTACAGTTCTTCTGTATATTCTTGCCACATCCTCTTAATATCTTCTTTCCTGTTATATCCCTACCATTTCTGTCCTTTTTTGAGCCCATCTTTGCATGAAATGTTCCTTAGTATCTCTAATTTTCTTGAAGAGATCTCTAGTCTTTCCCATTCTGTTGTTTTCCTCTATTTCTTTGCACTGATCACTGAGGAAGGCTTTCTTGTCTCTCCTTGCTATTCTTTGGAACTCTGCATTCAAATGGGTATATCTTTCCTTTTCTCCTTTCTTTTCGCTTCCCTTCTTTTCACAGCTATTTGTAAGACCTCCTCAGACAGCCATTTTGCTTTATTAATTCTTTTTCTTGGGGATGATCTTTATTCCTGTCTCCTGTACAGTGTCACGAACCTCCATCCATGTTCATCAGGCACTCTGTCTATCAGATCTAGTCCCTTAAATCTATTTTTCACTTCTACTGTATAGTCATAAGGGATTTGATTTAGGTCATACCTAAATGGTCTAGTGGTTTTCTCCACTTTCTTCAATTTCAGTCTGAATTTGGCAATAAGGAGTTCATGATCTGAGCCACAGTCAGCTCCCAATCTTGTTTTTGCTGACTGTATAGAGCTTCTCCATTTTTGGCCACAAAGAAGATAATCAATCTGATTTTGGTGTTGACCATCTGGTGATGTCCATATATAGAGTCTTCTCTTGTATGGTTGGAAGAGGGTGTTTGCTATGACCATTGTGTTTTCTTGGCAAAGCTCTATTAGCCTTTGCCCTGCTTCATTCTGTACTCCAAGGCCAAATTTGCCTGTTACTCCAGGTGTTTCTTGACTTCCTACTTTTGCATTCCAGTCCCCTATAATGAAAAGGATATAATAACATCTACAAGGTAGATATAATAATGTCTACCAGGCCACAAAAAATATTGATTTTGCTTGATGTAAGGTTAGGGCTATCACCATGAATGAGGTTTGGAAGAACCTTTGCCTGCAGTTTGCTTACAGTTGTCATGAATTTGAGAAGGTGGATGTGGAGTCCAAAGAGGTCTTCAGCAACTTAGTGACCCTCAATGAGAAGCTGGAGCTAGATCTGCAAGGGGACAACTTCATTGAACTCCTTGCTGTGCAACATGACGAGCTTACTTACAAAGACCTGATGAAATTGGAGGCTCAGAGAAAGGACAAAGAGAGACAAGAGGAAGAAGTAACTGAAGAACCGAAGTGATTAACGATGCAGGAAATGCAAGGGGGTTTTTCATTATTTGAAAGACTCTGTTAGTTTCTGAGGCACAAGACCTGAACGTAGAATGGTACACGAACACTCAGCAGCCGTTGAGAATGCAGTCTAGTGCTGCCATGTCATCTGTGACAAGAAAAAAGAAAACCTAGCACTGGCGTGCAACAGTCCATAGGGTTGCAAAGAGTCGGACATGACTGAAGTGACTTAGCACGCACGCACCCAGACATCACTGGATTGTTTTTTCAAGAGAGTAGATAGAGTTGAATCCCACAAGGAACCAGAAGCTGTGTCATCAGCATCAGGCATGAGTGACATTGCAGCTTGCCTCCATCCCCTATTGCTGACGATCCTTCAGCGCCACCATTTTGCACCTCCTCTGCCTCTTCCAGTCAGTAGCTCTTCCTGCCTGTTCACTCGATGCCAGTCCCTGGATGCCAGCTGTTACGCTATACCACTGTACTTTTCAAAATACTGTATTGTAAGATTTAAAGTGTTCTCTTTATTTTTTGTTTTTGTTTTTTAGGTGTTATTTGTGTGAAGAGTGTTATAAACCTATTATACAGTAGTATATAGCTGACTGTGTTAGTTGGGTACCTTGGCTAACTTTTTTGGACTTAGAGACATACTCTTAGAACAGAATTTGTTCATATGTAGGGGACTTATGTACATTAAACGACTTATTTCAATTTTGCTCCTCTTCAGACAGAGGATAAATCGTATACAGGTTGTTGGCACCTCTGAAATGCCAGACTTGTGGTAGTACAGTTAGCGTAGGTGGTTGATTAAGTTCTTTGGGAAATCAAAAGACCAGAGTTCAACTCTGATAATATTATCATTAGAAATAATAATGACAGTATTAAGGAAAGGATGTTTACCAATTGAAAAGAAAGAAGTTAATGTGGATATTAAGACAAGAATTCCTCACAACAGTAACTCAGACTATTTTGCAGCTTTGGGGATTAAGATGTACAAACTACTATGTACAAAAAAAAGCTACAGGGTGTATTGTACAGCACAGGGAATATAGCCAATATTTTACATTAACTTTAAATGGAGTAAAACTATAAAAATAATGAATCACCTTGTTGTGTACCTGAGACTAGTATACTACTGTAAATCAACTATACTTCGGTTTAAAAAAAAAGAATATTTTGCAGCTTTCAGTTTGGACCTTTTTTTTTTTTCCCTTGATAAAGTATTTAGTTTTAGGTTCATGACAAAACTGAGAGGAAGGTAAGGAGATTTCCCTTATATCCCCTCCTCACACACATGCATAACCTGACCCGTTACTAGCATCACTCACCAAAATGATATGCTGGTTACCAAGAATGGACATACACTGACACATCAAAATAACCCAGAGTCCATAATTCATGGTAGGTTTTACTCTTGGTGTTGAACATTCCACAGGTTTGGACAAATTTATAATGACATGCACCCATCATGATGATACACAGTGTTTTCACTGACTTTGAATCCTCTGCACCCTGCCTAGTCATTTACTACCCCATACCTCCACCCCTGGCAACCACTGATCTTTTTATTATCTCCATAGTTTTGCCTTTCCCAAAATGTCACATAGTTGGAATCATACAGTATATAGCTCTTTCAGATTAGTTTCTTTCACTTAGTCATATGCATTTAAGGGTCCTTTGTGTTTTTTCATGGCTTGATAGTTCATTTCTTTTTAGCACTGAATAGTATTCCATTGTTTGGTTGTACCAAAGTTTATCCATTAGGTGAAGGTCATCTTGGTTGCTTCTAGGTTTGGGGTTGTTGGGAATCATTTAGTTTTTTGAGAAACTACCAAAATGGCTGTACCATTTTTGCATTTCCACCAACAATAGATGAAAATTCTTGTTGCTTTTCATCCCAGCATTTGATGTCATTAGTGTTTCGGGTTTTGGCCATTTTAATAGGTGTGAACTGGTATCTCATTATTTTTTACATTTCCATTTTCCTGATGACATGTGCCATGGAACATCTTTTCATATGCTTATTTGCCATCTGTATATCTTCTTTGATGAGGTGTCTGTTAAGGTTTTTGGCCCATTTTTTTTAATCGGTTCTTTGTTTTCTTATTGTTGAGCTTTAAGTGTTCTTTGTATAGTTTGGATACCAGTCCTTTACCAGATGTGTCTTTTGCAAATGTTTTCTTCCAGTCTGTGGCTTATTTTCTACATCTTCAGACATTGTCATTTGCAGAACATAAGTTTTTAATTTTAATGATTATCAGTTATTTCCTTCAAGGATCATGTCTTTAGCATTGCATCTAAAAAGGTGTCACCATACCCAAGGCCATCTGGATTTTCTCCTGTGTTACCTTCTAGGAGTTTTATAGTTTTGCCTTTTACGTTTAGGTCTGTGATTCATTTTAAGTTAATTTTTATGTGTGATATGAAGTCTGGGTCTGGATTCATTTCTTTGTGTGTGGAGGTCCAGTTGTTCTAGAACCACTTTTTGAAGAGATTTTCTTTGCACCATTATATTGCCTTGATATCTTTGTGAAAGATCAGCTGACTGTGGTATGTAAGTCTATTTCTGAATTCTGTGTTCTATTTCATTGATCAATTTATCTGTACTTTCATAAATACCACATTATCTTGATTACTATAGCTTTATAGTAAGTTTTGAAGTTGGGTAGTGTTGGTCCTCCAACTTTGTTCTTCTCGTTAAATTTTGTTTTTGCTCTTCTGGGTCTTTTGCCTCCCATATAAACATCAGAATCATTTTGTTAATATCCACAGAATAATGTGCTCGGATTATTGGGGTTTCATTGCATATGTATATCAAGTTGGAAAGAAGTGACATCTGGACATCTCATCTATCCATGAGCATGGAAAATCTTGCCATTTATTGAGTTCTTTGATTTCTTTCATTAGAATTTTGTAGTTTTCCTCCTATAAATGGTGGGCATATTTTGTTAGATTTATATCTAAATATTTCATTTTTTAAGTGCTAAGGTAAATGGCTTTGTATTTTTAACCTCAAATTCCACTTGTTAATTGTCAGTATACAGGAAAACAATTGATTTTTGTATATTATCTTTCTATCCTGCAGTCTTGTTATAATCACTTATTAGTTTCAGGAGTTTTTTTTGTCAGTTCTTTCAGGTTTTCTACATATGTTATCTGTGAGCAAAGACATCTTTATGTTTTTTTTCCCCAATCTGTATAGCTTTTCTTTTCTTTTCTTGAACTATTGCATTAATAAGGACTTCCAGTATAATGTTGGAAAGGAATGATGGGAGGGGATAGTCTAACCTTGTACCTGACATTACTAGGAAAGCTTTGAGTTTCTTGCCATTAACTGTGATGTTAGCTGTAGGTTTTTTGTAGATTATCTTTATCAAGTTGAGAAGGATCTTCTCTATTCCTAGTTTACTGAGAGTTTTTATCATGAATGGGTGTTGAATTTTGTCAAATGTTTGTTCAGTATCTATTAATATGATTATATGTGATTTTCTTTTTCAGTTTGTTAATATGATGGATTGTATTGACTGATATTTGAATATTGAGCCAGCCTTATATACCTGAGATAATCCCAGTTAGTCATGGTTCATAATTTTTTTATACATTGTTGGATTTGATTAACTTATACTTTATTGAGGATTTTTGCATCGATATTCATGAGAGATATGGTCTAGAGTTTTCTTTTCTCATTATGTCTTTGTCTGGTTTTGGTATAAGTATAATGCTAGCCTCATAGTATGAGTAAGGAAGTATTTCTTCTGCTTCTCTCTTTTGAATGAGATTGTAGATAGTTGGTTTAACTTCTTCCTTAAATATTTGGTTGAGAACCTGGTATCTTTGTAGGCTAAAATAAATGACTAAACCTAAAGTGTCATGTGATTGGCTATATTTTTCGTTATCAGTAAGAAAGTATAATAATAAATAAAATAAGAAAGAAAAGATATCTTTTTCAAGATACTAGGAAGAGATTTCAAAATATATCAATAGTGGTTAAATAGAAAAAGTATCCTTTTAGCCCAATCTATCTAGGTTAAGACCAACAGAAAAATTTACTGCACATATGTAAAACTTTCTTAAGTGATATGTTAATTATTTATATTTTATAACAGAAGAAATATTTGAGATTTTTAATCAATCTGAAGAAAGTCTACCCTTGAAATTGTTTAAATACAGGAAGGAGGGCTCCTCTTATATACTTGTCCTAAAAATTTGTGTCTTTCCTGCTCCCAAATCTTTCCTGTAGAGAGTTTCTGAAAATGGGTTGGGTGGGGTGAGAGGGAAGAAGGTTGAAAAACCCTAAACTATAGAATTTTCTCTTTACTGAAAGGAATAACAGGGCTTGTTTACAACATATGAGATGCTTTGAGTCATTTAGAAGAGCCTCATGGATACCCTCCCATTTTATGAGGTCCACCTGCTCTTGATACTGATACTGTTCAGAGTCAAGGTGACTAGACAGGGCTACCTCTTGTCTGCATGGCACCTTTATGTGATTATGAAAAGGCACCCTTGCCATCTGTTGGAAAATTGTTGTAATATGCTGGTTTTGTTAGAAGACAGTTAACTGCCCCCAACCAGCATATGTCATAATAAATCTGCAGGCACGTGATGTGGATTGTAACATCTTGAACATGGTGCCATTATATAGTGCATGGCCTGTACCAATACGTGGGGCCCCTCAAGTAAAAAAAAAAAAAAATAGAAATCACCATAGCAGTATTTGTCTTTCACATGAAAGTGAGAAACTAGATTCATTGTAATAACCCCTGGAAAGTCCCTGTTCAGCGAGTTGGTGGTACTGGAATGTCGTGGAGGTGGGATGGAGAGTGGGGAGGGTTCTCCCATTGATGGCTTCCATTATTGGGAACAAGAGCTTGGCCATTGCTCCTTATATGTCTTCCAGTCAGTTAGAAAGCCTAAAAATTCCAACTACTTAGCCAAATGGAAAAGATTCTCTGTTTACAGAGAAAACACAAAGCTTGCTTCTTCCCCATCATTAAGCAGGCTGAGTGTACTTAGCAGAACTTTTCCACTTAGGGGTCCAAGTTAAGGCTATCAGTGACTTCTTGCTCAAAATCTAAACATTTCAGAAACATTTTGTAGAGAAAACTATTCACAGGCCCTTTCAAAGAGAATCAAATAAATAGTTTGGGGGGTTTCCATCTTGGAATTAAGATGTTTATTTAAGAAACTCCAATAAAGCCCTCTTTCAAGCTATGAAAATTATAGCCAGAACGGAGTAGTGGACTAAGGATTCAGGAAATAGCTATTGATTTGTGAGAGCTGGGGAGTTGGGGGTGGGGAGCAGACAAGGAAGCAACTTAATAAGAAACTTTTGCTAATGGTTCTTATTTCCTCTGACTTTGAAAAATTCTCCACCAACAGCAGAGTTTAAAACATCCTCACCCCCAGATTAACCAATTTAGGTAAGAGGAAGTACCCCCAGCTCAGGCTGTGCTTCTCTGAGCAAAGTGTAAGAGTGGGTGGGGCTGACACGTGGGTTGTGAGGCTGAGTGCAAAAGGAATTTTCAAATAAGAGCAGGCAGGGCAATAAGGGAAAGTCCAAAGCCTCATGCCCAAGGGATTGGGCAGAAACCAGGAAAGAATCTGAGGAAAAGAACTGGCAGGGGAGACCCTGACTGGAGAAAGTTGCACCACAGAAGATTCCAGAAAGATGCCAGAAGCAGAGCCTTCTTATTAAAAGATGCCCACAGATGAGCCCAGAGCAGGGAGAGAACCCTGAGAGAAGCCAAACTAAACTGGACACCAACCTGTCTTTTTATTTACTTTTCAAAACCTCAGTGGGCAAAAATAAGAAACTAGTGAGGGAAACTGAACCAGAAAAGAATCGCTTCTCATCCTTTTGGCTAAGCTCAAGTGAAGAATCAGAAAAGAATCAGAGAAATACATGGTGATGAGTTACAAAAGACGACTGAGGTTTCTATGCAGAAAAATTGAAGCACTTGCAAATTGTGATCAAAGTGACACAGCTGGACAAGCACCCGGAAGTAAATATAGAAGCATAATGCTTCTACAATACATTGCAGATCAGAGGCTCTGAGTGATTTAGCCAAATGCTGCTGCTGACATTCCATACTTCCTATGTTATGCTTCTAACTATTCTTTGTAAATATAACCTAAATCAGTGAGCCATTCAGGTTGTCTAAAAGGTTGAACACTTTTAGAATTCCGTACGTGCTGGTTTTCTGCATTTTTTAAAAATTTCAGTGAGGTAATGGTGAGGAGATTATGTATGATATCGCATTTAAATTTTTTGATTCAGCCATGATATAAACGCTGTCCAGGAAGATCCATAATCCCCAGCTGAGTATTAGTTATTGTTATAGTTAATGGGTGGCTTAGTTTACCCATCAATGGCATGGTCAAGGAGGTGGAAAAAGGAAACTTCCTGTGGAAGTACAAGCTTTTTAAAATTCACAGGGATCTTGCCTGTTAGTAGATATATGACCCAGAGTGACTTCAACTGGTAAGATGAGTAACTCTCCTCTTTGGGTTTAGGTGGAGCTGGGTGGAAAGTAACCATAAGAAACCAGAAACCTTCCCACGTGTCCACCTTCTATGGTCATTAAGATGAAGTCAGTAACTCTCAGTCTTGGCTGCACAATAGAATCACCTGGAGCCTTTACAGACTCTGGTACCCAGTCCGCACCCCAGAATATTCACATCAAAGTCTTTTAAGAGGACACCTCATGCTGATGTTTTGTTTACGTTCTGAAGACTGGTCCTGTATGCAGCCAGGTGAGAGTGACTGGATTAAAGGAGACTTTCAGTGCCCAGGGAGTGTGAGCATCCTCCTCTTTGAATCATTTTCTGCTCCCTCATCTCCCCCTTTTCTGATCTTGCACAGGATGGTTTTGTATCTGACTTGGTCTTTCAACATATAATACAGGTGACTTTGCCTCAGAGTTGAAGAATTTGTTTTCTTCTTCATGTTGAAAAAGACACAAATCTCTTCTTTTCTCACTTCTGATATACTGTCTCATCACTCATTTCATGCTTTTTTTCTTCCTTCCTATATTACTTAACTTCTTTCACCTTTAAGATATAGAATCTGTAGATTTAAGAAGAATTCTGACTTCTGTATACCTAGGAATTGTATTTACCAAACCTTCTCAAGCATTTCAGAAGAATCACAGTGGAAATAAAGCTTAAGGAATAAAGAGAGTTCCTAAAAATAGAGCACAATTCATCTATTTCAGTTTAAAAATGTCTTCATATGTTCCAAGCATTTTTTTTAACTCTTAAGCATTTTTAATAAGCTGACTTATGAGCCTTGTTGAAAAATAAATAAAATACACTTGTTTCCATTAAGGGAAGAGATCTTTTTCCATCTCATTGGTATTATTGAAGAAGACAAAAAGAAGTCCAAAACTTGGCAACGAGCTGCATTATTAGTGACATATTGGTCACAGATGGGCTGGAAAAACTACACTTTCTTCCTGCAATTAGTATTTTAAGTGCCCACAAATTACATATGAAAATCCAGATAGTTCCCTTTCAAAAGGGAAGGCTGAAAAATTATGGTCTTTGCAAAATCTTCATCTTTAAAGTTTTCTAAGTGTGCTTTTGTCAGTAGGCAAGTGACACATGCCCACTTGCTAGTTGTACTTTGAAGGGAGGCATAGTGCTAGATGGTGCCAATGTTGACCTACTGTCATCAGTTCTGCTGTTGTAAACAAGTGCAGATACCTGGAGAGACACTCGGCAACACTTGTGAATTACAGATTTCCTTTGCTCAACAATTTTTAAAATGATCACAAAGGCAAAACTCAAGAGGTAGAAGGGAACTCTCTTTAGTAATTCTATTGCTTGAATTTGTAGTCCTTTGAAAGCAGACTATTAGGAGTTTAGCCAAATTGTGTTCCAGAAGTTGCCAGAAGTCCTAACAGGACTCTGAGGAGAGTTTTGACAAGCCAGCTCTTGAGACAGTGTTAAGATTCAGATGGGACGAAACAGTGTTGTCACCAAAATGTCTCTTGAGGAGTTTTAATAAATGAATGTAATTCCAAACCTAAGGATTCAATGGAAGGAAAAGTGATGTTGTAAAAGAAGAAAGGTCAAAAACATATCTGATGTACATAAAAATAATAATTTTAAACTAGATTTTATTATAAGACTTCTTGGAAATTTTTAACTCACCTTGATAAGAAAACCAGGGAATAACTCCTAGAGGGATGACAAATGCCTCAATTTTCATCATGTTTAAATTAGTGAGCTAACTAGTTTGAAATGTCACATAGATTGAAGTGATATGAAATTGAACAAAAGGGAAAAATTAGAAGGATAAAATCAGCACCACCTAATGTAAGAAACTGAATTATGACACGGCAAAAAAAAAAAAAAAAAAAGGTATAGCCAAGTTTCCTGACATAGGTAGAAGGTTATCCACTGGCATTTTAAATTCAATAAGAATATACATTTTCAGATGCTTTGGGAATCTGATGATTCCCAATAAAGCTGCCTTTATATCAGAAGCTTGTAATGTACTTTTTCAGCCCCAAAGTTATTTGGTAATACTGTCAAGGGAATGTCAATATCGGATGCTACTCCAGTACTATCTGGTGTCTTGTGTACTTTTTGATTTTATAAATTCAAGGTGTCATAAATATGGCCTTTAAAAAAGAAACCTGTGAGAAAGACTTGAAGTTCTTTTCCTTCTCAAAGTGCCTTGTGTTGTTGCTTCCTATTTCCTTAGGAAAGTGACAGTATTGGAGGACCCTGATCAGAATATCCACCTGAAAAACTTGTCTCTTCATCAGGCGACCACAGAGGAAGAAGCTCTGAATCTGCTTTTCTTGGGCGACACCAACAGAATGATTGCAGAGGTAATAAGCTTTTCTCTGCAAGCTGTGTTTGCACACTATAAGGTATAATGGAATCTAGGGGACAGCAACGACTTTAAAAGTAACCTCGTCTAAATCCTGTGTTTTAGGAAAAGGAAACCTAGAGCCAGAGAACTGAGGAGACTTTCTCAAGGTCTTCTAGCTAGTTAATGAGCAGGGACTAAAACCTTGTCTCTTCTAATTTTGTATTTTTAAATTTTATACAGATTGATTTGCAGCCAGTGCATGACAGCTCATCAGAAGTCTTCATTATAGGAAGTTTTGCATAATTTTTGAAACTTAAAATTACATAGCTTACTCTTCCTAACCTCCAGTCATCCATATACTGGCATTTGTTTACCTATCCATGGATGTTCATGGTTTTAGAGAATTAATGAAGAATTTAGAATAACACATGGAACATAGGAAGTGCTCTACGCATTTGTAGCTCTTGTTGGCAGATTCAGGAACACTGCCATAGTGTGTGGTGTAAGTATGCCTCGGTGCAATATTGGGTATATACTTGTGCTAAAAGCTCTTTATTGCTAGTCTGACATTCTCACCTAACTGGTCACCTATAATTTGCCATGGAACCATAGGCAGGAGACAGGATTGACCCAGCTGGGTCATGGGCCTCAACCAGTTACTGATTGGAGATGGAGGGGCATGAAAGTCTCATTCAGTGCCACTGCACTGAAAGGAATTAAGTAGCTCTACTGGTGATTCAGGTGGTGGTGGTATGGGAACAGTGAACAGCTTACTGGGATCACAGGCACTTTCCTTTTTAAACCATGCTCCCCGAATTCTGTGTTCTATCTTGTCTCTGATAACAAACAATAGAAGAGACAATAAGCTGGGAGGAAAAGTAGTCTGAGAAAGTCTCCCTCAAGTGACTTTCTTTCTGCCCCATTTTCACCCCTTGGAATGTACCACCTTAAATACAAGATAGATAAATGGGAAATCAGGTAGTGAAAGCATGGTGTAGACATCTGTCATTGTGCCAGGCCATTAATTTCATTGTTGTTTTACTAGTTCTGCATCAGTACTTTTCAACGGACTAGCTTAAAAATGTTGATTTTAGGTGCCACATATAATATGGATTTAAGGACCCTTAAATTATTATTTTCACTTAAAGAGAGCTGTGCCTAGTTTTTAATTTCAGAATATTTTCTGTTTACAGTGTTTTGCATCTGTGTGTTGTTTCAGCATTTTGCCCATGCAGTCATCTGTCGTGCTCATTTGTCACCATTATTGAAAAGACAGGAATAAAGGCAGATTAAGAAGTAGGGAGTATAATAATGAAAGATTTAACATGTTTCACTAAAAATCCTCCTCCTCCATACATAGTTTAATCAACAGCAAACTGAGAGGTACAGACTGTAAATGGGTCCTGCCTACCAACGGAGTATGAAAAAGAAAAATGGTAGATCATAAATGTTACTGGAAAACATGAGGCAAAACCTACTCCTGCCTCTTTGTTGACCGTCTTCCTAAAGTGACTCATCCCTGAGGAGTCTAGGCCTTGTCCTCACAATTACATCCCTTCACCTTGAATTGGTCAGGGATGGCTCCTGGCCCTGGTTCACCATGACCCCTGTTAACAAATAAGCTTGGCCATTTGCTCTTTCAAAGCCTCTAACTTGAGCCAACTGCATCTTTTCAGACTATTGTTGTTTAAAGTTTTGAGGACCTTGAGCTTCCTTTGTATAAGTTCTTCTGTCATGTTTTTCCATCTTACAAAGTTCTGACAGTCTTTTCCTATTATTTACTATTGAGTGTTTCACAATAGTATAAATAGCTGAAACCTGGAGAAGTCCAATTCTAATAATGCTAGTTGTGCATTACTTGAAAATTTTATTCATTTTTTTTTTTCCTGTGTGAAGCCTGATTGCTTTTAAACCAAGTCTAATAGGTTTTGGATGTTTCTGTGCTTGCTTTTATTTTTTTCTTTGGTAATAATTACCATGTTCTATCAAGAACCTACTCGGTAGACTTGTCACTGTTGTAGATTCTCGTATGTATTATTTCTGACTCTCATTTTATAGATGGAAACTAAGGCTCAGAGAGTTAGACTGCTTGCCCAAGGTTGCCCTGCTAGTAGGTGGCAGAACAGGGCTTCAGTTCCAAGTCTGACCATTTCGGAAGCTTATGCTCTTTCCGTACACCACAATTCATGAGCACGGTATAATCAAATTGACACATGTCAGATTTTTCAACTGAGGATACATTTCTGAATTATTTAAAAAGCATAGCAAGTATGGAACACTTCAGTTTATCTCTTGAATTCATTGAAAGCAAATACATAAAAATATAAATGAAGAATAACTGTCAATCCCTGGAAATACTTTATTATTCAGAGTCTCCAGAGAGGCATGTTTTAGATTACAACTGAGCTGTCAGAATGTAATTTGTCAGCACGCAATGAGCTTACCAGGATAAAAAGAACACACTAATCATTTTTTTTTTCAGAAGACGAGGTTCCCAATTTCCCATTTACACAGAGAAATCCAGAAGTTGCCATGGTAACGAGAAAACATTTGCAAAACAAAGCCTGAATATGGGGACCAAAGCAAGCATGCTCTTCCCTTTTAAGTTCTCCTACCAAGAGCCAGAATTTAAGGAAAAGTTAGTAAGAGTAGCTTCATCCTCTTCTTATTTTTAGAACCCACTCTTAAATAATTTTTGTAATCCTACCAATGTTTTGAATAAAATATGATTATGTCCTTGGGGTAGATTTTTTTTTCCCAAAAGTTGATTTGCTATGCCAAAGAGAATAAATATCGTAAAAGCTGAACTGTGTGTGACCCAACGTCAAAGCCCACCAGTAGCAAGTATGACTTGGTACTTTTTGTCTTAGCATTGAAATGTTGCTCTCAATTAATTAAACCTAATTGGATAAGACATTCTGCATTTGATTGGCAGGCCCTGCACAGTCCCACTGCTGAGATGATTTGCTCAGCCATGCCACCGGTCTAGAGCCCACTGTCCCCAAGTGTGGCTCAAGGACAACTTGTATCAGGATACCCCGTGCTAGTCCAAAGACAAGGATCCCATATCTGATGGATGGATTCATGCTGTCAGCAGTGGAGCCCAGCAATACGCATTTTAACATTTTAAGTGTGCTCAGTCTAAATTTGGGGCAGTTCGGGTTTTACTGTTAAGAAGCCGGTTGAAACCTACTCCCAGAGAAGTATGTGAACAGATCCCTATTCTGTACCCTTGTCAACACCAAAAGATTTGAAAGGTCTGCCAATTTGGTAGTCAAAAGAATTTTGTTCTGACTTGCAGTTTTGATTACCAAATTCTTTTATACCTTTATTTGCCATCTGCATTTCTGTTTCTGTTTATTTCTACTTGCTCTTCTGTCAAGATCCAGGTAAAATCCAGGATTTGTTTAACTGCGTCTTGACAGAACCTGGCCTGGATTAACAAAATCAGATGCTCCCTCTAGGGTCAATCTCCATTGGTAAAAGTGCCATTTAAGTGTTCATTTGAGGAAGTCATAGTGTCGCTCAAAGGGAGTAATTAGACTGCATGCATGCTGAGTCACTTCAGTTGTGTCTGACTTTGCGACCCATGGACTGTAGCCCTCGATACTCCTCTATCCATGGGATTCTACAGGCAAGAATACTGGATTGAGTTGCCACACTCCAGGGGCTCTTCCTGACCCGGGGATCAAATCCCGGGTCTGCTGCATCTCCAGTGTTGGGAGGCAAGTTCTTTACCACTAGCGCCACCTGGGAAGCCCGTTGTTAAACCAATCGAACATTATTTTACAAGCAACTTTGTGGAGAGTAGTGTCTGGGATCCTTTCTACCAAAACTTCATAGTGTTGTCTTATTGTCTTTTGTGGGTTAAATTGTCTCACCTTATCTAATTTCCATGTTGGAGTCCTAAGCCCTAGTACCTCAGAAGATGTGGCCTTATTGAGAGACAGTGTCTTTACAGAGGTGATCAACTCAAAATGGGGTCATTTGTGTGGTCCCTAATCCAACATCACTGGTACCCTTATCAAGTGAGAAATTTAGAGACAGAGAAATACAGAGGGAGTGTGCCGTATGAACAAGAGAAAATTCATCTACAAGCCAAGGAGGAAGGCCTGGGGTAGAGCACTCCCTCACAGTCCTCAGAAGGAATTACCAGCTCTGCCAACACCTCCATTTGGGATGTCTAGCCTCCAGAACTGTAAGATAGTAGATTTCTATTGTTGAAGTTCCCTAGTTTTTGTAGTAGAGAACTAACACAGTGTCCAAATAACCTCGGGTATAATTTCTTATATGATTGTTACCTGGTGTTGCTCTTTACGTTGATAAATTCAGAAGCAATAATATGGTAAATTCCCACATGGTGCTAGTGGTAAAGAACCCACCTGTCAATTTAGGAGACATAAGAGATGCTGGTTCAATCCCTAGGTTGGAAAGACACCCTGCAGGAGGGCATGGCAACCCACTCCGGTATTCTTGCCTGGAGAATCCCATGGACAGAGGAGTCTGGCAGCTACAGTCCATGGGGTTGCAAAGAGCTGGATGCAAGTGACTTAGTGCACACACCATATGCTAAATATATGCAGTGTAAATGGGCTTCCCAAGTGGCACTTCAGTTCAGTTCAGTTCAGTCGCCCAGGCGTGTCTGACTCTTTGCGACCCCATGAACTAGTGGTAAAGGATCTGCGTGCCAGTGCAGAAGATGCAAAGAACATGGGTTCGATCCCTGGATCAGGAGGATCCCTTGAAGAAGGAAATGACAACCCACTTCAGTATTCTTGCCTAGAAAATCCCGTGAACAGAGGAGCCTGGCGAGCTACAGTCTATGGGGCCATAAAGAGTTGGAGAAGACTGAGTGACTACACATGCACATATACTATAGCATTTGGAAAGACACTACAGTTCTCAGCTAGCAACTGTTTAAAGACAAGACTATAGTCGTGTTCTGCTGTAGTCTCTCAGCACCTGGCAACTATATAGTTGGTCAGTGATTAATTTTTATTTTTTGAATTCGTGTGGAGAAGAAGACTTGATGATTTCAGGAGAAAGGACCTGTAATCCCAGGCCCAGAATTGGGGTGATTTTATGGTACACAGTGCCTCTTGGGGAGTGCAGAGGATATCACAGATGACTTTGACATTTTAAAATTTAATTTGTGGTACTTCACCCCTTTGGGAAGAGGTTACTTTCTAAATAACCAGCCTACCAACAGCATTTATGGGATTTGTAAATTATTTTCCCAGGAGCTCTTAGAGGTCTTTCTGCCTAATTCTTCGGTTGAAATTTAGAAAAAAGTATACTCAATGTATCTGAGTTGTACTGATGTGTTTTGTAAGCTCTCAGACTTTGCACTCCACCAAACTTTTTTACTGAGTTGTGTGACTTTGTGGAAGTGCAAAGGCAGTTGGGAGACAGGCTGTGAATGGAGTTAGTAGGTTTGTGCAGATACTGGTACTGAAACAGCTGTCATTGGACACATTATCTAATAGTGTGAGGACAGCACAGGAAGGAAGGAGCAGCTTTACCGTGTGCTTGTGTTTGTCAACAGCTGTCTAAGCCTCACTCTTCTTGTGTAGTGTGTGTGAGAAACAAGAGAATTGGGGTTGCAATTAGAGTTCTGGCATCATGTTCCACCAGACCGTTAGAGAGACACTGGATAACACAACCTCACAGATTTTTTTGGAAAGATTTATTAGTTGTATATAATTAGCAAGTGTACTCCAAGATTTGTAAACCTGAGAAGCGCAAAATACTTGACAAGCTAAATCCATTTCACCCTGCTTTTATTATAATAAGAAGAGCATTCATTTATCATTAAATCTCAATAGGCAGCTAGAAGCCTTAACAAAAGATGTGTTGACAATTCTAACTCCTCTAACCTACTGAATATATGTTATTAGGTATAGAAAGAAGGGAACATGAATTTTGAGCCCTTAGTATATCCCAGGCATTTTTCCCCCTCTTTTTTTATATTTTATATATGAGAAATATACAGTCATTCTTAACTAGTGATTCTGTCTTATAACATCGTTTGCATTCTGCTCTCATCTAACCTGATTAATAGTATTGCATGAACCATGAATTTCAAATCTAAAACATTTATTAAAATAAATGAAGTGGTACAGTGCACCCATTATTAGAATATTAAAATGTACTTAACCCATATACATAATTAGAGGAACACAATCTTACTGGCTATAAAAACTTAGCTCCTGAGTTTCTTCTGATCTTTAAAACTCTGATTTCTGATTAAACAGCAGAAAAAAGTAGCCTTTCCTTTACTCCCTGTTACTAAAATCTACCAACAACAGTGACAAAAAATGAAAAATTGAAGGGGAAAAGCCATCATCAGTGAAATAAGGAAATAGCCATAACCTCAAATCATGAGGAAATCTGCCAAATATTATGAAGTTTGAATTACGGTGAGGGAGGTTGCTGAGAGCCAAGATATATATCCTCCAGCCTCAGGCAGGATACGGTTTCGCCTTAAAGAAAGGTTCACAATTCTTAAATGCAAATCCAATGATCTTCTGGTTATAGTGATGAGATCTAAGAACACAGGCAAGTAAGAGAGGGAAATGTAATTTAGATATTCATTCTGTAGTATAGAAGGTGAGTCCAAAAGAGTTAAAGACAGGCCATTTTTATGCTTAGTAGTCTAGGCTTATGGCCAAGAAAGATGGCCTTTGGTGAGTGGAATTCAGGGAGTTTTGTGACTTAAGAAACTTTACTACCTCAGATCTCTTAGTGCAAAAATTTGAGGAAAGTATATGCTCTCAAGGGCTTCCCTGGTAGCTCAGATAGTAAAGAATCCACCTGCAATGTAGGTGACCCAGGTTAGGTCCCTGGGCCAAGAAGATCCCCTGGAGAAGGGAATGGCTACTCGCTCCAATATTCTTGCCTGGAGAGTTCCATGGACAGAGGAGCCTGGTGGGGTTGCAAAGAGTTGGACGTGACTGAGCAACTAAGCGCACACTAAGAATGAAATGTGCAGAGTAAATCTGGGTAATACACAAAGTGAATCTGAACTCTCTAGGAAAAAGATGGACATGCTTAAAGATAAAATTACCAGAGGAAAATAGCTAAAGATCTTTTCATGTATGTGGAGTGTGATGGGTAAAGCAACATAGATTTGAAGACTGCCTACATCAGGAAACAAGGTAGTATACTTCATAATGTTAAATATGTTACCTAAATGCAATCTTTGGTTTTAAAAACACCTAAAAATATAGAAAAATTCAAAGAAAAGATTGCAAGACAAGAAGATAAAAGTAAGCTTAAAGAACTCAGAAATGAAAGAGAAGAAAACCATTATAGACTCCCACTAAAAAGCAAAAAATAAAGAAGAAAAACAAGGAAGAAGAGGAAGAGATGAAAGAGGAGAAGAGGAGGAAATGTGACTGAAAATAATCAGGGAAACAGAGAAGAAACCAACTGTGAGTAATTAGAAATCCTGAAGAAAAGAAAAAGGGCAACAGAAAAAAAAAAAAACAAACCATGAATAGAGAATGAGAGAGAAGTTTCCTGAAATCTGGAATTACTTGAATCTGCAGATGAAAAGGACATGCTGTGTCTCAAATTGAAAGAGCTCTACCCCAAGATAAAATCTACTGAGGCTACTAATTTCCAAAGCTAAATAAAGAATTTATGAACATCCCATCAGAAAATGCAAGCCAACTATGAGTGAAGATAAAAAAAAGTTTGCACTTGGACTTTTCCACAGCAGTATTCAATGCCAGAAGACAGTGGAACAAGTTTTAAAGCAAGGATATTGTGTCCCAATAATTTTATACCCAGCCAAATTTTCAAATTGTCCTTAAAAAGCAAAAACATCAGACAAGTAATTTTAAGCATGTGTGAATTCTGGAAGAAAATGAACCCAGTAATCCTTTTTAAAATTGCTTGATGGTCAAGTCTAACCAGTTAAGAGATGAATCAAATTAAAGGATGTGGGAACCCAGAAGCATTGCAAAAGGGATGGTGGGAAACATTGAATTTATTTAACTGTAGATGTAAAACTAAGCAACTGTGTAAAGTGAATATTATAAAACCTTGAAAATATAAATTAATACTAGATGAAACTCAAATTTGAAGTTAGAAAATAGAGGAGGGAGTGGTGTTAGAAGTGAGCTGATTTCCTTATATTGCAAAACAAGAAAGGAATTGTTGTTTAGTGACTGAGTGGTATCTGACACTTTTGTAACCCCCATGCACTGCAGCCTGCCAGGCTCCTCTGTCCATAGGACTTCCTAGGCAAGAATTACGGAGTGGGTTGCTACTTCCTTCTCCAGGAGATTGTTCCACCCCATCTCAGGGATTGAACCCACATTTTCTATATCTGCAGGTGGATTCTTTACTGCTGAGCCACCAAGGAAGTCCAAGAAAGGAATAGATGCTGTCTCAATATCAACCATATGGTTAAAAAATATAATGACCCAAATCCTTTAATCCATGAGCTTTCCTTAATTCTAAAGAGATACTTTTAGAAAAACAGATATACGTCTCTTACCATGAAAAAACAATTTATTGGAAGGTCATCAGTTCTTTCAGTTTTATTTCTTTTTTCTTCTATTAAATTCAAATAAAATTTAATTTAATAATTTTCAATTAAGAATAGTATGACAGCAGTTAGAACTGGACATGGAACAACAGACTTGTTCAAAATTGGGAAAAGAGTATATCATGGCTGTATATTGTCACCCTGCTTATTTACCTTATATGCAGAGTACATCATGAGAAATGATGTACTGGATGAATGAATGCTGGATGAATCCCAAGCTGGAATCCAGATTACTGAAAGAATTATCAACAACCTCAGATATGCAGACAATACCACTCTAATGGCAGAAAGCAAAGAGAAACTAAAATAGCCTCTCTACAATGGCAGAAGAGGAGAGTGAAAAAGCTGACTTAAAACTCAGCATTCAAAAAATGAAGATCATGGCATCTGATCCCATCACATGATGACAAATATAAGGGGGGAAAGTGGAAGCAGTGACAGATTTTCTTTTCTTGGGCTCTAAAATCACTGCAGATGGTGACTGCACCCATGAAATTAAAAGACATTTGCTCCTTGGAAGTAAAGCTGTAGCAAACCTAGACAGCATATTAAAAAGCAGAGACATCACTTTGCTGACAAAGGTCCATATAGTCAAAGCTGTGGTTCTTCCAGTAGTACAGATGTGAGAGTTGGACTACAGAAAGAAGACTGAGTGCCAAAGAATTAATGCTTTTGAATTGTGGTGTTGGAGAAGACTCTTGAGAATCCTTGGAGAGCAAAGAGATCAAACCAGTTAATTTTCAAGGAAATCAGCTGTGAATATTCATTGGAAGGACTGATGCTGAAGCTGAGGCTCCAATACTTTGGCCACCAACATAAAGAGTCAAGTCATTGGAAAAGATCCTGATGCTGGGAAAGATTGAGGGCAGAAGGAGAGCAGGGCGACAGAGGATGAGATGGTTGGATGGCATCATGGACTCAAGGAACATGAATCTGATCAAACTCTGGGAGATAGTGAAGGACAGGGAAACCTGGTGTGCTGGAGTCGCTGGGGTCACTAAGAGTTGGATGTGACTTGGCAACTGAACAACAGTAACATGTGTAGTGTGCTTTTGCTTCTGTAAAGTGCTCTTACATGTTCCTACATTTGTATACATACCTTAAAAATATCTGAATAATTTTTTTATCAAACATTAACTTTTTTTTAGGGAGATTTTCATCTTTGTTCTTTTTTGTATTGTTTAGATTTTTTAAATAATGAGTGTGGTGGGGATCACCAGTGTTTACCAAAACTAATGGGTTATTCCTTTTGGCACATGCTTCTTTGAAGTTAACAGAGTTCAAGTGCTCTAACCAATGAAGTCGGCATGACAGTGGCATGTTACTTTTAGCTGGAAGCCTGCAAGAATTAGTATGAAGTTCTCCTTAATCTCCTCTGCTGTCGCAAACCCTGAAAGCTTTGTGTCGGGTGGTGGCCTTAGGAGATGGCAGCACCCCCACCAGTCTCGTGGGGTCAAGTACATGGAGCAGAGCCACCATTTCACAACATTGGAGAAATAATATGAGCAAGAAAGAAACCTTGTGACTTAGAAATTGTGATTTTTAAGCCTCAGAGATCGTGGTGCTATTTATTAAACTGCTACCATCATATAACTCAGTCTGCCTTAATGAATGTGTGACATTTGTTCAAAATATTGACTCATTATTCTTCATAAAATTCAAATGTAGCATGGCTTTTTTTAGGAAGAAAACAGTATTTATGTATATGTGTGTGTGTGTGTGCGTGTGTGTGTGTGTGTGTGTGTGTGTGTGTGTGTGTGTGTGTAATCTATTTCCAAATGGGTTTGAAGCAAGTTACAATTTCAAAACACATAGAAACCAGGTCAAAAAAATGCCAAAGAGAAAAAAAAAACTAAAGGTGAACTTAATTTAAAAGAAGATAGATGGATGTGATAGACGACTGGAACAAGTTAATTATTGCCATTAAGAACAGGTTTAGCTATGATTCTTCAGGCAGACGAAAATGTGGGAAACATTTTGACATTTTTGGTTATATGGTTTTCATCGTTCAGATCACAAACTTTCAGGCATTGAATTGCAGGTTAATTTTATGTGTACTTGTTTAAAGTGCTTTTCTGGTGGCTCACTGTAAAGAATCTGCCTGCCAATGCAGGAGATGTGGGTTCAATCCTTGGGTCGGGAAGATCCCCTGGAGAAAAAAATGGCAACGCACTCTAGTATTCTTGCCTGGAGAATCCCATGGACCAAGAGGCTGGCAGACTGCAGTCCACGGGGTCTCAGAGAGCCAGATACAACTCAGAGACTAGACAACAACAACGTGCTTATTTAAAGGACCTTGTGTGACAAAATGGGTAATGTCTTGCCTGTAACTTGGAAAGAAATACAAAAGCTTTATACTTCTGTCCGTCTTGTATAACATCTTGGAGCTTTACATTAAATTGTTGTGTATTTAACTGAGTGTATCAATCAGGATCAAACAAGGAAAAGAAACCACTCTTTTTTTAAAATAGAGGAAATCAATGCAGATACTTTTGTTTCATGGATGGTGGAAGAATGTGAGATGCCAGCTAGGGGATGGTGATGCAACTCAGAGATGACTAGCAGCAGGAAGCTGCTATAAACTATAGATAGGTCTCAGCTGGTGGGAGGCATTGGGAGGACAGTGGAAGGCATGAAATGGGGAGAAGCCAGAGTATTTCTCCCCCTCCCTTTCTTCCCAGCTGCTGCTGCTGCCGCTAAGTCGCTTCAGTCGTGTCCAACTCTGTGCGACCCCATAGACGGCAGCCCACCAGGCTTCGCCGTCCCTGGGATTCTCAAGGCAAGAACACTGGAGTGGGTTGCCGTTTCCTTCTTCAGTGCATGAAAGTGAAAAGTGAAAGTGAAGTCTCTCAATCGTGTCCGACTCGTAGCGACCCCGTGGACTGCAGCCTACCAGGCTCCTCCGTCCATGGGATTTTCCAGGCAAGAATGCTGGAGTGGGGTGCCATTGCCTTCTGCGTCTTCCCAGCTGGATACCAGCTAAAATGAGTCTTGGGGAAATGCTTCCTTTGGGACTCTGTGTCCCTGCAATATAGAGCACCAGGTGAAAGGGAAGGAGTGGAGCAGAGGGCAAAGAGACAGAGATTAGCCCATGGGTAAAGCTGTTTCTATAAGAAACTGGGGTAATAGTGCAGATAGATTGCTTTGGCTCGTTTTACAGTCAGGATACACATGAGGGAAGCTGGCAGGAAATCAGTTTTGGGTATAAGAACTCAATGTTTCTTATTAGGTAGACATAGAAGAAGCTATTCTTCCAGCACTTTTTTTGTTGATACTTTCATTTTTTGGCAGACTGACTTTTACATCTATTCCTTGTGTTAGTTTCAAGCTAGGAGGGAGGAAACAGGAGTCTTATCAGCTGCCCCAAGCCTTCAACAAGGAAATTGATCATGTTTGGGACTTGCAAGTTCTAACAGCAAGAGATCTTCATAGCCATAGAGAGAACAGTGAAATCTCCAAAATGTAGAGAATATATTATTAGACTATAAAGTGGAGTAAAATAATGTATGTAATAACTAGACCCCTGTGTTTTGAGAGTTCTTCCTTCAGCATCTGTACTGTGAATGAAATTTTCCTCAGATCTGTGTTGGATCCAGATCTTGATGTCTGAACTCAAACATTGCATTGAGAGCTATCACAACCAATTTGACAGGATAAACTTCTCTCATAAGAATAAGATTATTCAAATGCATAGCTGAGTTCTGCTTGATGTGTTATCACTGCCTGTTTCTAGTTATCTATACAGAGGATAGTAAAGGGTATTTTCAGTTTACTTATCATCTTGAGGTATATAGAAAGTACCAAAAAAAGAAAAAGGTTTTCCCTAAAGCCAGTTTAAATGAACTGCTATAAATTCTTGAGAAGGTCACTAGATTTTTAATCCTTGTAATATTATTTTTTCCAATTATGTGTATGGTAAGACTTGGAAATTGTTAAGTGAGACTGAATTTTAATAGGAAGAGAAGAGGCAAAAATTTAAACTTAATTTAAAAGATGAAATATGAATATGCAAGACAACAAGGATGCCATTGAAGACCAAATTTAGCTATGACTCTTCTTGCAGTCAAGTAAAAAAAAAAAAAAGGTGGGGAACACTTGGGGTGATATATTTTCCGTTGTTCAGAGAACAAACCTTTGTCCTGGTTTTGATATGGTGGTTCGCAGTTCAGTGATACTAAACAGAGATGATAATTGAACATAGCTCTGATTTAAGATATAGATTAATTCTTTCTCAGTTTGCCATATGTGCTGATTTTAGCATGTTTATATTTTTTTTATAAACGTGTTTGACTTTGATTTGCCTAATTTTGAAGAAATGACCCATAATGAAGAATATTCTGAATCTTGACATCCAACTGAAGAGCCATCACTAATTCTGACACTCAATTTTCCTAAAATTTTAAAGTCAGCTAACAGATCTTTGAAAACTTCCCCAGTGGCTCAGCAGTAAAGAAACTGCCTGCAATGCAAGAGACACAGGTTCTACCCCTGGGAAGATTCCCACTCCAGGATTCTTGCCTAGGAAATCCCATGGATAGAGAAGCCTGATGAGCTGCAGCCCTGTGTGTGAGCTTAGTTGCTCAGTCATGTCTGACCCTGTGACCCCATGGACTGTAGCCCGCCAGGTGTGTCTGTCCATGGGGATTCTCCAGGCAAGAATACTGGAGTGGCTTGCCATGCCTTCCTCCAGGGGATCTTCTCAACCCAGGGATGGAACCCAGGTCTCCTGCATTGCAGGCAGATTCTTTACCATCTGAGCCTCCAGGGAGGTTGCAAAAGAGTTGAACATGACTTAGTGACTGACAACAACAAGCGGATCTCTGAAAGCATGAAAATCAAAAATCCATGAAACTGATTCCAGACTTGTTAGAAAGGATATATAATAAAACAAACAGGCTATTCTTATCAGAAAGGTGAATCACAATTGCTAACACATTCTTAACTTATGTTTCAGATTGTCCCAAAGCTTTCTTTTAAACTTTAGTATGCCTGATCTGTTTTTCCCTTTTACAGAACTACTTTGATAATGCGCTGGGCCTAGAAATCTTTCTACTAGGGGCAATGAGTTTGATTATTTTTCTAAAAGCCAAGTATCTTATAAAAATAAAAACTAGAAAGGAAAATGAGCAGTTTAGGGTCATTAATTCCAATAGAGGGTTATCTAATTGGGAATATTTTGCTGCTAAGCAGTATGTATATTCTGAAACAACTTAGATTTTGTACCTTAGTGTCATTGGTACCTCTGTCTTTTGATCTGCCTTGTAAAACTGCAAAACTCCTAAAGGATACTGGCTCAAGATTCATCGTGGATGAATCTACCTCGACAACCCTGGGAAAATGCAACTGCTCTGTTTGGGGTTGGGGGTGGGGGCAGGTCAAATATAATTTTCCCATTACTCTATTATAAATATGTTTTGCTGAATGGCAATTATTAATTTACATGGCATGCTGTATTTTTCTTAAGATTCCTGGTGCCGTAGGTATGGTGAGAAGTCAAAACATATTAGTTGGTTAAAAATAAAAATAATGATGCTATCTTAGAATGAAAGAAAAGATCGAGATGAGTGTTTTTAGGGTCTCATGCTAAACCACTAGGTTTGGTCAGGCCTCACTTTTCCAGGCTGAGTTGGAGTTCATCGGGTGCATAGTGGGCCTAGTAACCAACAGATGTGCCATGGGAGGAATTAGATAAGAAATCATTTAAACAATCAGAAGAGGGTAGATAATCCTTGGTTAAGGGTGAGCTTTAATCTGAAAGGCTCAGATATTAGTCTGGGAAACACCTGGCAATTAGTACTCTCAGTCTTCAATTCAGATAGAGCAGATGAGCAGAGGAACAGGTCAGATAGGATATCTGCTTAGAAAGTGTTATCAAACAAGGAAAATTGGAGTGAAAGCTGAATTCTGGATGTGCTGGCTGCTGTTGTTGTTCTCAGTTGGTTTGCCTTAAAAGTCACAAGCGTATATATTACAAACTCCTCTTCAGCCTGAGAGAGATTTCCTTCCCCTGACTTATCCTAAAATAAGGGAAATTCTTGTTGAGCTATTTTCTATATTTCTATATTTTCTATTTTCACTGTAAAATAGAAAACTAAGTGAAAACAAAAAATAAGTTTTTTTACATAAGAGTGGAATATAAGCTATAAGATACGACAAGAAAAAGCAAGTATTCAAAGGATCCTAGGAAATCTTATAGGTAGCATACAGAAATTATTCAAATCATTGAAGACTGTATTAACTATTTATAATCATTTTTAAAGTGATTGAAAACATATGAGATTAACTGAAAGTAGAAAAAAAGGTACAAAAAACATGATAGTGTATTGTGCCTGTGTGCTAAGTCACTTCAGTTATGTCTGACTCTTTGGGACCATAGCCCACCATATTCCTGTGTCCATGGGATTCTCTAGGCAAGAATACTAGAGTGGTTTGCTATTTCCTCTTCCAGGGTATCTTCCCGATTCAGGGATCAAACCCATGGCTCTTAAGTCTCCTGCATTGGCAGGCAGGTTCTTTACCACTAAGCCCCATCTGGGAAGCAACTTAACAGCATATTATGTAAACACAAAAATCATATTTCACATACAATTTTTTGCCCCTAAAATCAAAATTTTCAATCTTTTTTCAAATGTATGATATTTCTTTATTTACTTTTAATATGTATTTGTTTACTTGTTTGGTTGAAGCATGCAAATGTTGCAAATGTGGAATTGAACCCAGGCCCCTGGCACTGGGAGCATGGAATCTTAGCCACTTGACCACCAGGGAAGTCCCCAAATTTTCAATCTTGAAAATAGCCACACCCATACAAATCATGATGAAATAATGAACAAAAGTAAAAAGTTTTGTTGCTCTACCAATAAGAAAATGTGTAACAAAATCATAGAACATCAGGATTAGAAGTTGTATATCTGCAGATTCCAACAGGGAAGATGAATAGGCTTTTGAAAAAGCTTATCACTGTTTCCCGATTCTTGTTGCTCTGCCATTTCTTTTCAAATTTCTCTTTCAGCCTAGGAATGTCTCCTGCTCTGTAGGAAATGATTCTTGTTCAATGAAAGAGCTTCTTAGGATGGTGGCCCAGCCAGTGCCAGTAAATGGCTTGAAGGGCTGGAGGAGAAGAAGCTTTAGCCTTCAATACAGAGGTGTGGTATTTCCTCGATTTAAAACTCTATTATGTAAAGCTGAAAAAGCAGATTCAAGTACCACTCCACAAGTACACTGCTACTCCAGGTCCCTTTTAGATCCATAGTTTGAAGCCACCATTGTCTGGCAAGGTCATTTTTGAGTCATTTTTTACCTTCGAAAGGGCTTCCTGGGTAGCTCAGCTGGTAAAGAATGTGCCTGCAATGCAGGCAACCCAAGTTCAATTCTTGGGTTGGGAAGATCCTCTGGAGAAGGAATAGGCTACCCACTCCAGTATTCTGGCCTGGAGAATTCCATGGAAGATCTGCTGGAGAAGGGTTAGGCTACCCACTCCAGTATTCTTGGGCTTCCCTTGTGGCTCAGCTAGTAAAGAATCTGCCTGCAATGCAGGAGACCTGAGTTTGATAGTCTGGTGGATTCCACCATCATTCCTTACTACCCTATAGCAAACTGTCTGTTACAATGTTGTAATTTTTAAAGTGATAGACATTTAAAAATCCATTTAGATCAATGGATTTTTCCAGAGTTTGGATATTAGTTATCTTCTACTATATACACAAATGTTTAAATGACCTTTCTGAATAGAATAGTTAATGCCATTTAGGAATTTGTTGTTGTTCAGTTGTTAAGTTGTGTCCAACTCTGCAGCCCCATGAACTGCTTCACTGCAGGCTTCTCTGTCCTTCACTCTCTCCCTGAATTTTCCCAAACCCACATCCATTGAGTCAGTGATGCCATCCAATCATCTTGTCCACTGTTGCCCCCTTCTCCTCTTGCCCTCAATTTTTCCCAGCAGCAGGTTCTTTTCCAATGAGTTGGCTCTTAACATCAGGTGGCCAAATTATTGGAGCTTCAGCTTCAACATCAGTCCTTCCAGTGAATACTCAGGACTGATTTCCTTTAGGATTGACTGGTTTGATCTCCTTGCTGTCCAAGGGACTCTCAAGAATCTTCTCCAGCACCACAGTTCGAAAGCATCAGTTCTTTGGCACTCAGTTAGGAATAGTGCAAAGAATTCACGAAAATAAGCAAATTTTGAATAGGCTTATTTGAAGAGTAGGAGATGAGCATACTTTGCCAGTAAGACATCCTGGCCAATACTTGACCATCAAGAGGACAGTCTGGACAGGAGAACGGGTATTTGAAGATGTTCAGGCTAGTGATTAATCAGAGCTCTGGAATCAGGCACAGAGAATAACTGAAGTCCAAGATAGATTTAGAAATTTAAGTCAGTCTTGCTGTACAAAGAATTCTAATTTTTAGACTCAAATTGTATTTCATGGATTTAAAGACTTAGTGTATAGAGTTCTGAAACTGTCAAGCATGCCATAGAGATTCCGGAAAACTAGAAATTAACAAGAGCCAACAATTTAACAAGCATTTTTGAATACTATTGTATTCAAATGTATTGCTATGCAAGGGTTACAATGATGCATCAGACATAGTCCCTGCCTTTAAGGAGCTCAGAGTCTGGGTGGGAGGAGGTGTGAAGTGAGAGCCTCTGTAGAACCTTTCAGATAGGCCTTCCCTGAGAAGTAAGCTTCTGCTAAGTTGGAGGAAACTAAACTTCATCAGCCACAGATTACCAATATGATGAATTGTTAGGGACCGGTGAGCCTGGGTTTTAGACTTTTACTCTATAAAAGAAAGTTACTTATTCTCAACCTGCTGAAAAGGGAAA
The DNA here is from genome assembly GCA_007570785.1 of Antilocapra americana. NCBI lineage: Eukaryota > Metazoa > Chordata > Mammalia > Artiodactyla > Antilocapridae > Antilocapra > Antilocapra americana. The sequence continues at coordinate 11,415,115 of ML661332.1, forward strand.
CATTTGGCAAATGACAGATTAAAACATTTTTGATACTGTTAGGTAGTTAGAATAGGAAACAGGAGTCCAAAATGGCGGTGGCTAGAAGACAAGGAAGGGAAAAACCCGAGAAAATAGAACAAGGAAGGTCCGAGAACCTGAGTGAGAACTGCAGGTAGAACAGCACCCCTGTCTAAGCTCAATTTGCATAGGACAGGCCCAGGGGGAAGAAATAAACATATAAAATGGGAGCCGAAGCGCTCGCTCGCTCTCTCTCTCCCGTGCCTCGAAGATGGACTCTCCCTCCGTCTCCCACATGCTGTGGTGTTCTTTTCTTCACGGCCTTGGATGGGCATGCCCTCACGCTTCGAGGATGAATTCTCCAGCTATCATCTTCTAAATAAAATAGAGCTGTAACACTGAGCTGTAACACTGATTTATTTAAGAGCTGTAAAATGGTGTGTCCAGGACCCGAGAGCTGTGGCCTGCCGAGGGCTTCAGTGTCCGTCACTCCAAATCTTTGTTGTGATGAGACAAAGACCGAGGAACATACCCTCGCGTGACATCTACACTCGCCTGACAATACCAAAGCCTCAAAAAGAATCTTAAAAAAAAAAAAAAGGATTATTAAATGATGGTCAGTAACCAGTTAGAAAAAAGTCAGCACTGATTCACCTTAAACTAATTTCATTCACTTTTCTGATAGGGTTATAAAAATCCATAGGTCAAATAAATTCAATTTATTTAATAAAGTCTCTCAAAATATCCTTGGGGATATAAAGAGAAATTGAAGATATCTGAAAGTACTTGGATTGAAGCCAATTAGAAAATGCCCATGAGTGGAGTAGAAAGCAAAGGTGTCTTCATGGAATGCTATTGTTCTGCCCTACTCTGTGTCTTTCAAATTTGTTTGGGTGAAGAGATATAAGATAGTTTCATCTGTAGATAGCACAAAATTGCAAAACAATAAAAATCCAGAATTACCTCAACAGATAGTCATGCTGGGATAAAACCTAATCAAGTGCAGTTGTCAAACAAACAAGTATGTGTATTTCCCAAAGAAATTCCGTAGCATGGGTCAGAGGCTGGAGCAAACATGGTTTATCACTTTGTGTGCTATTTATTGGCAACACTAGATTTAGATTGTTCAGATTCCAGTTTTCTCTGCTGTGGTTAGGCTATGTTTGAAAGAACACACTCAATTCAGAGTTTCAGAGAGGCATTTTTTAAAGAGTTTGGTAAGCAGTTGTGTAAGCCACAGTGAAAGAAACTGGGGATAACTAGTCTTAGTGTGTGTGTCAGTTTAATTGAGTGATTTAAGTGGGATTGTTATAATCAGATATGTGCTTTTAAAGCATTACTCTGACTGCAAGGTGGGGAACAGTTGGAGGAGATAAGAATAAATTTGGGGGGTGGGACACTAGTCAGGGAAGAATGTAGTAACCCAGGTGAGAGGTAAAGGATATTTGGAGAAGGAAAGAAGAGGATGGAGGTAAATGCCACAGAATGGATTAGACACAGCGTGAGGGAAAGGGATGAGGTGGTTTGGGGTAATGTTAAGTTCAAGATGCTGGCAAGGCGTTTTAATGACAATTATCAGTCCAACTCTTGGACATTCTAATCTGGGGTACAGAGAAATTGTGGCTGGAAATGAGAACATGAGAAGCATCTGAACAGTAAACATCAATAGTGAGACATTTTTATGACCTTTTACAGTTCATGGACCACTCCAACACTTCAGTCGGTAATTAGTATAACTCTCTGCAGCAAAGCGAGTTTTATTAGGGCATTTCAAGTTTGCTTAAGATTTCAACACTCCTAAGTGGTGGAATCTGGGCTTAAAGAAACCAGGTTATCCAATACAAAGTTCTAAGATTTGGGTGTGTGATGTTTAACCGCATGACAGTACCAATCCAGTGAGAGTCTGTTGGGCAGCAATGAGATCAAACCAGTCAATACTAAAGGAAATCAACCCTGAATACTCCTTGGAAGGACTGACACGGAAACCGAAGCGCCAATACTTTGGCCAGCTTACGTGAAGAGCCAAATCATTGAAAAAGAAGTGACACTGAAGGCAGGAAGAGAAGGGGGCGCTAGAGGACAAAATGGTTGGATGGCATCACCGGCTCAATGGACACGAGTCTGAGGAAGCTCTGGGTGATGCTGAAGGACAGGGAAGCCTGGCGCGCTGCAGTCCATGGGGTTGCAAAGAGTCGGACATGACTGGGCAACTGAACAACAACAGCCAATGCAATGAGAATCAGAGCTATGGAAGAGTTCCCCAAGAGGGAGAACTATGGTGACCATAGATAGCTTCAGACATGGCTGTTTTTACAGACTGGAGGGAAAAGAGCCCAATAAAAGAAAAGGAGACTGAGCAAGCAGAGGGTGAGAGAGAGAGCGCACCAGGGTGGTCTTTGGCTCTAGAAACTTGGGTGGAGGGCTTCCACAATGCAGAAGTGGTTAGCATTCTTACCTAAATGATCAGGATGCTCAGTGCTGAAAACATCGCTATCTATCCTGCACATTTAGCTCTTTTTCATTGTCCACTCTCATTTCACACATTTTGTCAGTAGCTCCTGAACTGTATTATAAACGCCTTGAGGGCAAGGTCCAGGTCTTCTTTTCCTTCTTGTCTCTGTACTGCCTAACGTGGGGCTGTATACACAGACTGATATAAAATGGGAAAGCTCTCTGCATGCAGATGATTAATCATCGCTAGAATTTTTCCAGAGGCACTGTCTCTAGTGCCAACAGCACATTTGTTTAAAATGTGTGCTTAAATTTGAATGAATCTGCCTAAATGGTGCCATCTGTTCTTAGGCAGTTTCAGAAAGGTTTTAGTACAGTTTTACCTTTAAAAGGACAAATGCAAGGGCATGCCTATGAGACATAAAGACATCCTTAAGTAAACACAGAGCAGGCACTGGCACATTCAATCACACTTAAGCAGCTACACATTAAGAATGTTTTCTGAGGTTTAAGAAAATTTTAGCTAAGAGGACACCAACTACTACTTCATGCAGAAAATATTTATGAGAAGTTACAAAATTGTAGGCATGGACTCCTACACATATTACTGCATTTTAATTACAGACGATAGAAATACAATTTACTTTGCTATACCCTTTGAAATGGGTTGACTCTTCCACTCTTTGCTAATGGCCCACATTTTACTGTGATTTCAGTGTATCAGTTTACCAGCTGAAGACAGCTGTTGGGGCTAGTCTCTATGTTAGTCACTTCTATTGATTGTCATTTGACTTTCGTTACAGTGCTGTAGGATTTACTGTTGTGTGAATAGAACAGTGAAATGAAACCCATGTTTAAGTTCTGCAAATAACTTACAGTCACTTCCAAAACACCTCAACTTACGTTCTAAATTTGAGCTTGCGGTTTTACATGCACGGTTATTTGCTGATCCACTTTAGCATGCAAAATCACACACTGACTAGGTTTGGGTATAGTTATTGTGGCAACGAGTAATGGGTCAAATTCTCAGCCTATTTAATTCACTAGCTACATCATCATCACCAAAACTATGCCACTATCTGGACATCTGTATATTTTGCCATGTGTGTGCCAAGTTGCTTCAGTCACGTCTGACTCTTTGTGACCCCGTAGACTGTAGCCTGCCAGGCTCCTCTGTCCGTGGAGTTCTCCAGGCAAGAATACTGGAGTGGGTTGCCATGCCCTTCTCCAGGGGACCTTCCTGACCCAGGGATCAAACCCGCGTCTCCTATGTCTCTAAATTGCCAGTATTCCCAGGCGCCACCTGGGAAGCCCCTCTAGGTGGATTCTTTACCAGCTGAGCTACCAGGGAAGCCCATGTATTTTGCTAGTTGGTATAAATCTACAATGGTGTATATCAAGAATTTACAGAAAGACTAGCATCCACATATGTTATCCTATCTGAATACATGTGCATCCATACAGAAATTATTTTGTTAAATCCCATTTTGTAAAGGCGGAGATCTGAATGGCTTTATGAACATTCCTTTGGAATATTTTTAGATACATTTTATTTTAGACATTTTTAGATGTCTGATATCTATTTACTTCTGATAATTTTTAAATGAAAGAAATAGGATATTTCAGATAATGGTGAAGTCATCTCTCACAAAGGCAACCACTATCATTAATTTGCTATATCCTCTCAGTCCATTTTTTAAACTTTTAATGAACTAGGTTATGGCACCATGTGCTAATGTTTTTAAATAATATTGCCTTCTTAATTATCTAAGTTTTATCATAGTATTTTTATCATTAACCTTCCATTTTCCCTCAACATTCTATTTTAGAAATCAATATCAACTACACAATAGTTGTTGCATTTTACTGTTCTGTAGTTTGAATTAGTCTAGTTTATTCATCTTTCCACTGCAAGATGTCCATTTAGGTTGTACATCTTGCAACAACTTCTTGCTACCCTAAGCAGTGCTGCGGTGTCATTTGACTTTTGTCTCTGTCTCCCTCTGCCTCTGTGTCTCTCCCCTATAATGTATCTGGCCCAGGTTTCCCTTTTGGAAATACTCCTAGTGAAGCGAAATGAAGTGTTAACCGCTCAGTCATGTCCAATTCTTTGCCACCCGTAGACTGTAGCAGACCGGGCTTTTCTGTCCATGGTATTCTTCAAGCCAGAATACAGGAATGAGTTGCCGCTTCCTTCTCCAGGGGATCTTCCTGACCCAGGGATTGAACCTGGGTCTCCAGCGTTGCAGGCAGATTCTTTACCATCTGAGCCAGACCTATTATTGCTAAGTCAGTCTATTATTGCTGGCTTGTGGGTCATGGGGAATTCTCTCTCAAAAAAAAAAAGATTTTTAATTTGCAATCCCACCAGCAGTATATAATATTACAACTTCCTTATATCTTTACAAATACTTGTTTTGTTAGACTTTATCTCTTACATTTTTTCTGGTCTGATAGAGGTGAATTAAATAGTTAATTGTTGGATTTTAACTACTTGTCTTGAGTATTTGTAAGCCTGAGCACTTTTTTCAAAGACATGTTGACTGTATTCAGGTTTTTTCTTTATAGGATACAGATTCATATGCTTTGCTCATTGTTTTCTGAGTTGTTTGTCTTTCTCTTATTGTTTTGTGGGGGTTCTGTACTTCAAATGTTAATCTTTTGTCAGCCACATATACTGCTAATATCACCTCCCAGTGTTTTAACTTTATGGTAGATATCATGGCTTCCCAAGTGGCTCAGTGGTAAAGAATCCGCCTGCCAATGCAAGAGACATAGGTTCAATCCCTGGGTCGGAAAGATCCCTGAAAAAGGAAATGGCAACCTCCGCCAGAATTCTTGCCTGGGAAATCCCATGGACAGAGGAGCCTGGCGGGCTGCAGTCCATGGAGTCGCAAAAAGTCAGACACAACTGAGCTACCACACAGCAGCAGCAGCAGATATCATCACACAGAGGTTCTTTAATTTTGGAGTATTTGATCAATTTCAGCTCCATTCATTTTTGTGTTTTATGTTTTTTCGTAGGTTATCTGTTACTATCTTGGGTTGATTACAATATGCTGCTATATTTTATTAAGGTTAAAGTTGTGTTATTTCATTCAAAAAAGCCACAACCAGACTTGTGGACATATCCTGATAAAAAAGATGCACACCGCTGGTAGCCTTGCTAAAGGGACAGGACGTAAGTCTGGTCAAGCCCTTGATCCAGCTGCTGATACCCAAGAAATAGAGCTGACAGGACCAGCTGAACTCTCTCATGAGAACGTATGCAGTCGGCAAAGTCCAGACCGAGAAACTTTGGTCAGATGGCTCAAGTTCTTCAGCAGATACGCTGTAAAGAAAACAAAGGGGTGGAAAGGGAACCTGTGGATGGAATGAGAATCAAATACTTACCAAGCTAAAAACCTAAGGACAAAACTAAAACCATAATCTAAGGATGCATACTTAAGAGATAAAACCCAAAGAAATCTAAGGAAGGGATTACTAGAGAGTCAGGAAGAAAATGTTTATTTTGGGGAGAGGATTAGGATAGGTCTTCTGGGGTACCTGGCAGAATTGTTTTTTGACCTAGGAGGTAGTTAGCAGGATGTTTGCCTTGTGTAATAAATCACTTCACTAAACTAACAGAAAAAAAAAAGAAGTTGTGTTCTTTTGCACATAAATCTATATACATTCTGGAATTTATTTAAGTGTATAGTATGAGAAAGCAATCTAAATTTACATTTTTAAGACAGATAGCCCATTATTCCAACACCATTTGTTAATAAGCCCATCCTTCCTCCTCTGTGCTATGATGTCACCCATGCCTTATACAGAGTTCCTTAAATGAGCATAGCATGTTTCACTGACCTAGTTAGCTGCTCCTGCAGCAGTACCATACTGTTTTAATTACTCTCGTGTTATGATTATCTCTGGATATATAGCAAGACCCTTTTCCTTATTATTCTTTCACAGAATTGGTTTTGATTATTTTCAATATTTGCTCTCCCATCTCATTTTTAGAATTAATTTGTTTTGCACTGTAAGCAAAACCAACAGCATTTGTATTTCAATTGCATTGAATGTATTGCTTAATAGAGAGAGATTAATACAGAGATTAATTTTGGATTTTCCCATCCATGAAATGGTATTGGTATATTAATATCTGGTACCTCAATTTTTCAGGTTTCCATTTTGTATTCTTTAATATTATTTTATCCTTTTCCTTATAAATTGCATGTCTTTTATAAGATTAATCTCTTATCATTTCATCATCTTTGTTGCTATTATAAATAATATATTTCCTGATTAGTTACTGTTAGATTATGAGAACTTTACTGATTGCTCATATTTATCTTTCATCCAACAGCTGTGCTCATCTTTTTAGTCCTTGACAGTTCATTTGTAGATGTTCTTGCATTCTCTATGTAAACCACAATGTTTTCTGTGTATAAGACACTTTAATTTCTTCTTTTCCTATTACTCTGCCTCATATTTCTCTTGTTTATTATTTTGCATGGGAGCCCCAGTTCGGTGTTAGGTAGTAACAGTGATGTTGAGTACCGTCGCCTGTGGATTGTGTTTACAATTGTGCCATGAGCTCTCTCAGTGCACCCATTTCCAGCTCTTTTCTTATGAAGTTCACGTTGAACATTTTCAGTATGGCTAGACAAAGTTAAGATACGGACTGCGGTCATGTAATTGGGTTAACTTACTGTATTGTTTAAGAAGACCCAAGCTTTGCCTCCTTCAAACTCACTTTCTGAATGAACCCACCATATCTGTTATCAGTCATTCAGGAGGTAACGCACTGAGAGTAATTCATATTAAGGATCTCCGCTGCAGGCATCTTTACTCCATTTGAAAGTATTCACTTTGTGGGAAACGTCTTATCAGTGGAAATATGAATTTAAATCTGTTGATAGTCTTCCAAAATTCTCATTGTTCACGTTTGTTTTTCAACTTATTTATTATAGACTCCTATGAACCAAGCTTCAACCCGTTCTCACTGCATTTTCACCATTCACCTGTCAAGCAAGGAACCAGGATCTGCAGCCGTGAGGCATGCCAAGCTGCATTTGGTAGACCTGGCTGGTTCAGAGCGGGTTGCAAAGACTGGAGTCGGAGGCCAACTTCTGACAGAGGCCAAGTACATCAACTTGTCACTGCATTACTTAGAACAGGTGAATGGGTTGGGGAGGGCGACCTATACCTACCATGTTAATAAATTTTCCTCATTTTTAATTGGAGGATAACTGCTTTAGAATATTGTCTTGGTTTCTGCCATCACCATGAGTCAGCCGTAGGTATACATATATCTCCTCCCTCCTGAACCTCCCTCCTTTTGACCATGTACATAGCATCAGGCATTCTACTAGCATTTTTGCCCTGTTTTGTGTCTCAAAACAAGACATATATGATGTAAAATTATATCGTTGCAATATATATATAATGTAACATTTACCGCTTTACTAATTTTTAAGTGTACAATTCAGCGGCATCAAGTACATTCAAAATGTTGTACATCATCACCACCATCCATTTCCAGAAGTCTCATAATCCCAAACAGAAACTCTGTACCCATTAAACAGTAATTCCCATCTTTGTAGACTCCCAGCCCCCATCATGCCTATTCCACTTTCTGCTGCTATGAATTTGCCTATTCTGTATACTCCTGTGAGTTGAATTATACAGTATTTGTCCTTTTGTGTCTGATTTCTTTCACTTAGCGTGATTGCAAGACCATCCATGTTTTTGCATGTATTGGACTGTCCTTCCTTTTAAAGTCCTTATTTACTTATTTGGCTGCATTTGGTCTTAGTTGTGGCATGTGGGATCTTCACTGTGTTGCGTGGGTTCTTTCTTTGGAGTGCGTGGACTCTCTAGCTGTGGCCCGAGGCTCGGTGGTCGCAGCACAGGCTCCAGAGCACTCTGGCTCCAGCAGTTGAGGACCCGGGCTTAGTTGCTCCATGGCATGTGGGATTTGATTCCCCAACCAGGGATGGATCTGCGTCCTCTACGTTGAAAGTGTGTAAGTGTAGATGTTGTTGTTCAGTCTCTAAGTCATGTCTGACTTTGCAACCCCATAGACTGCAGCATGCAAGGCTTCCCTGTCCTTCAGTATCTCCCAGAGTTTGCTCAAACTCATGTCCATTGAGTCGGTGATACCATCCAACCGTCTCATCCTCTGTCGTCCCCTTCTCCTCCTGCCCTCAATCTTTCCCAGCATCAGGGTCTTTTCCAGTGAGTCAGCTCTTCCCATCAGGTAGCCAAAGTTTTGGAACTTCATCTTCAGCATCAGCCCTTCCCATGCGTATTCATGGTTGGTTTTCTTTAGAATTGACTGCTTTGATCTCCTTGCAGTCCAAGGGACTCTTAGGAATCTTCTCCAACACCACAGTTCAAAAGCATCACTTCTTTGGCACTCAGCTTTCTTTATGGTCCAACTCTCACATCCATACATGACTACTGGAAAAATCATAGCTTTGACTATATAAACTTTTGCTGGCAAAGTGATGTCTCTGCTTTTTAATAATGCTGTCTAGGTTTGTCATAGCTTTCCTTCCAAGGAGCAAGTATCTTTTAGTTTCATGGCTGCAGTCACTGTGGGACCATTTCATGGCAAATAGATGTCATGATCTTAGTTTTTTGAACTAAGTTGAATTTTAAGCCAGCTTTTTTACTCTCCTCTTTCATGCTCATCAAGAGACTCTTTACTTCCTCTTCACTTTCTGCCATTAGAGTGGTATTATTTGCATATCTGAGGTTGTTGATATTTCTCCCAGGAATCTTGATTCCAGCTGGTGATTCATCTAGCCTGGCATTTCCCATAATGTACTCTGCATATAAATTAAATAAGCAGGATGACAGAGCATCATTTCCACTTTGCCCCAGCTGCTTCATTCTTCCTGGAGTTATTTCTCTGCTCTTCCCCAGTAGCATATTGGACACCTATGGACCTGGGGCTCATCTTCTGGTGGCATGTCTTTTTGCCTTTTCATTCTGTTTGTGGGATTTTTGAGGCAAGAATACTGGAGTGAGTTGCCACTCCTTCCTGTGGACCATGTTTCGTCAGAACTCTCTGCTATGACCTGTCAGTCTTGGGTGACCCTGCATGGCATGGCTTATAGCTTCGTCGAGTTGTACAAGCCCCTTCACCACAACAAGGCCATGATCCATGAAGGGGGAATGTAGATATAGATATATCATATTTTGTTGATGAACATGACTTCTTTCATCCTTTTGGCTCTTGTGAATAATGCTGCTACCAACATTGGGGTAGCTATTATAATTCTGTATAAACCATTTCATTTAAACCTCAGAACAGTTGTACACTGGATGTATTAGTAATTGCCCCCATCTTAACAGTTTTTATAACTCATGTCCTCCCTAGGCCTTCCAAAGATCATGTAGCTAGTGGTGAGATAAGGATTTGAACCTCGAATTGCTTGACTCCAAAGTCTATGCTTTCTTTTTTTTTTTTTCACTTTGCTTATTGTTTTTATTGTAAAATTAGTAGTGGGTATGAATTATAAGAAACACCTTCCATGGCCTATTTGTTTCAGGCTGGTAGATTAGCTATGAGGCCATAATGTGGAGACGACTAGTATCTTTTCCACTTGTGGTGACTTCATCTGGTGGTGATTCTGACCTCACAATGGTTCTGTTTGTCTAGCTTCCCTCCCTGTCCCTGCTCCAGGTTTACTATAGTCCATCCCAGTGCATGCTCAATTTTCAATTTCTGAGTTTTATTCCAAGGGCAAAGAAAGCTCATCTGAATTTTGCTAAATAAATCTTCCAGAAAAAAAAAATTCTCTCTGAAAGGAGCGAATTGAATTAAATTTCTTAAGTTCCTTTCAGCTCTGTGAGTATAAACGCTGTGAGTTGAATGTTAAAGATGGCAACTAATTCCAAGAATAAAAAAAGAGAAACATGATCAAAAGCTAGAGTGGAGAAATACAGAGAACATTGGCAAGGCAGACTAATTTGTTGATGAATGTTGGAGACTGAAAGATTTGAGAAAAAAAATACTTTTTTTAAAGCTGCCTAATGAACCCTTTTGAGAATGATGTTGTCCTAATGTTAAATGCTTTCTAATGATCAAGTTGGCTGAGAAAGCAGTTTGAGAGAAACCTAAGGGAACTCTCTGTGAACAAGGCACACACAATAAGGCTCTGACTAAATGAATCCCAGCAATGCAGTGCCCAGAGATTAAGGCCTGCATGTTGTTCAGACAGAGTTTCTGACAATAGTCAGCATTCCCGAACTCCTTTTTGTTCAAATATTACATACTGATTTTACTTAACAGATCTTTTTACTTCACAGGATGTTTATATAACCTTGATATGAAAACATAATGAACTATATTCAAAGTGCTTTATTTCAAAATATACCTACTTGTTTCAGATATTAGCATTATCCTTTAACTTCCATTAGATCTGTCCATTTGTGTGAAATTGTATTTATATTTGCTAGGTGAACCAAAATTTTCACCAATTATAATTACTCAAGAAAAACATTCTGCTCCTAATCCTTTCTTTTTTCTTCATTCTATACAACTTTTGCAAGCTGTTACTTGTTGTTAAAACTCTTCCTCTCTCTGCCTTTCTTCACATCAAAGTTCTTGTACCATCAGCCTCATGTAAGTAGTCATGGTGGAATTTGGTTTTCTGTGTAGCTAGTGTATTTAACAGGTATTTATAAAGAGCATTAATGGGCCAAGGACTGCACTAGGTCCTGGAGCACAGCGGTGAATAGAATTGGAAAAAGTCCTTGCCCTGAAGCCCTCATGGTCCAGCGGAGGGGGATGCACTTTGAATAAGTAATATGAATAAGGACACTTATATAATATAAGAATAAACCTGGCCGTAATCCCCATGGGAGCCGGAAGAGCAAGTCCAAGGGGCGAGAAAAGCTTGTCACGGGGGACTGGACTTAGACTGAGAGGGGAGAGTTAATGAAAGTTCTCTTGGGGCTGATGCAAAGCAGAGATCTGAGGAATGAGTCGGAGTGAGCCCAGCCAGGAGGTCAGGGCATGTCAGACAGTGGGAACTGGGAGCCTGTCAGCCCTTAGCTCCCACCGGGGGATTGACTCGCCCAGGGTCCCAGTGACATTCATATGTCGTTGCCTTTTGACTCCCCAAACTGCATCACTGCAGCCGTTAACCCTCTACAGTGATGCACAAGTGTCTTCATGGAGGTCACGGCATGAAATAATGGAGAGAGGAAGAGAAGGAACAGATCAGCATGTGAGGAAAGAAGAGCATAAATATGGAAAAATGCAGAGTATGCACATGGGTGTGTGGGGGTAAACCTAGGAGCTGCTGCCATAGAGAATGTAAGTGGACAGTAGACAAATATTGGAATTTTACACAGACAAGTGAGAGGGAACCAAAGAATACCTGGGAATGACAATAATAAAAAGAGTGAGCAGATACTATTGATGAAATAACGGAATTCAAGGACTTTTAGAAAGAAAGTTTCCTTAGGAAGAACTTAATTATGAGGCTATGAGACTGGAAGTATCACACAATTTCGTTTAATCAGCTTCATTCATTCATTCGGCAAATTGTGATTGAGTGTCCACTGGGTTCTACAAGTTACGTTAGGCAATGGTGACCGACTTATGATTGAGAAATAGTCTGTGCTACCATGTCATTCAGTGAAAGAGCCAAGCATATAAATAAGTGCTTACAGTGCAGTCAGATAAATGCTATCACAGAAACTCCTGTAGAGGTGGGTGCTAATTACCCCTTTTCTGTCTCAGTTTCGATGTGTCAGATGGAGACAGACTGGGAAAAGGCAATTTGGTGACCCTTCTTACATGAATTAACCCACGCTGGGTATAGAAATCCTATGTGATTGTGACTGCCCTCTGGATGTTACTACTGCAGGACCTTACGCCTGCTCGCAGGGCACAGCCGCTATGAGTTGAATGTGCCTTATTATGCTCAGAAGTAAGGACATTCAGAGTGCCCGAGTACTGTTGGTTCTGGAGTTTTGCTTGTGCATGCAGTACTTTTTCCAGAAAGTCTCCTCAAAAACACTTTAAGCCACAGTAACAGGGTGCATCTTGGCCCTAGAAGCTGAGCCCTTGGAGAAAAAGGAAGGAGCTGTGCGTACTTGTTCCAACCAGAAGCCTCACCGAGCACTCCTCAGGTGACCCTGGGTCTCTGTCAGGCCAAACATCAAGGGAAAAACCACTGGGAACAGAGAGTGTTGGCTCTGCACTTCCACAGAAATCAGAATCTGGGTCACCCCTGCCAGGTAGCCAACATGAGTGGGACTGTTTCAGAGTGTCGCTTTCCACTTGGCTTCCACTGAATATGCTGCATTCAGGAGAGAAAGCTGATGGAGCCGTGCTAGTTGTAACTCTGTCAGTTCTTGGGGGATAATCTTCCATGGACATCTGAGCTCTTTATTTTTTTAAAGCTTTCATTTTTTAAAATAAGGTCTTCCTTAATGTGGACCGTTTTTTAAGTATTTATTGAATTTGTTACATAACTGTTTCTTTTTTATGTTCTCTAAGTACTTAGAAAACTGTTAGATATTCAATTGATGATTCATAAACAATGATGCTACCCTCTCTGCATATCTGTCAGACCAGCACCTGTTTGGTCTTGTATTTGGACCATCCTTGCCTGTTTCAGATATTTGTCCCCTGGTTCTTAGGATCCAGAGCTCTACTCAGCACCCCATGCTACCACCTTGCCTGTCAGACTGTAGTCCACCATATTCTTTACTTTCCTTCCAATTACACTGAAACTTAGTTTTCCCAAATCTACTACTAATGACCCTCACAGTACCTTCCCAGGTAAAACTAATTAGGCCACTCATTCATTCATTCCTATTCATTTAACTGAAAAGTATTGAGATTATGTTATAGTACTCATATTTCTTAGTTACAAACTGGGAAATTCACTGTAGCTAATTTAAGTGGTAGAGAGTTTATTAAACATAAAGAATCTCGAGAAAAATTAGAAAACTTGGATGGGGTATGACCCAGCTAGGAGCAGAGCAACCTAGAGAGACTTCTAACCAGACCCCTGAACGGCTCTGTTAAACACTGCTGTTATCCCCACTGCATATGTAGGACATTAGGTGCTAGTTTTCAGAAACTTCTCTGTAGCTGCCTCAAAAGAACCAGATGCCACTGCCACACTAATCTGCAAAATGGTCTTCCTCCTGATGGCCTCCAATTTCATTTGTTGTGGTAGTTGTGTCACTAAGTCACGTCTGACTCTTTGTGACCCCAGGGACTGCAGCACACCAGGCTCCTCTGTCCTCCAGTATCTCCCAGAGTTAGCTCATATTCGTGCCCATTGAGTCAGTGATGCCATCCAACCATCTCATTCTCTGCCAGCCCCTTCTCCTTTTGCCTTCAGTCTTTCCCAGCATCCCAGGGTCTTTTCTAATGAATCAGCTCTTTTGCATCAAGTGGCCAAAGTATTGAAACTGGAGCTTTAGTAACAGTCCTTCCAATAAATATTCAGGATTATTTTCCTTTAGGATTGACTGGTTTGATCTTGCATTTCAAGGGACTCTCAAGAGTCTTCTCCAGCACCACAGTTTGGAAGCATCAACTCTCATTTATTCACCTCCAAATACCACACAGGGGTGTCTGCTTGATGGAGGTAGGTTGCATGCAAACTGTGAGCTGTATGAGACACTACGAAATGACATTTTGTAGGAAGCAGGACTAGAATTGGGGCTGTCCTGAGAGCTGAAGAAGACAGCTTAGTTTCTGCCACAAGTACTGGTTACTGTTCTTGCAGTGGGGATGAAGCCATGAACAAGAGAAACAAAGTGTTTTATTTCTGCCTTGTGGAGCAGAAAGTCTAGTAGGGAAGCAGATAACAAAACAATTAAATGAATAAAATTTACTTGTTTGACTAAATAATAAATGCATAAAATTACTTGAGGAAAAATAGCATAGACTAAGAACCTGGATATTGAAGTGTTACTCTTGATAGAAGGTTCAGGGAAAACCCTGGTGAGGAAATAAAACTTGAGCAAAGACTTGACTGATAAGAAGCCGGAAGGTGTAGAAAAGTCTGGGGCAAGAGCATCCCGAGTTAAAAGAAACAAATTCAAAGACTGCGACATTTGGCCTGGTACAGCAACAGCAAAGCCAGTGTGGGCCATGAGAGCAACATAGGAGATGAGGTCAGATAGGCAGACAGGAACTAGCGCACAGGGCTTGGGTCATCATACCATGTACATGGGAGGCTGTGAGCAGGACAGCGGCCAGGTGCAACTTACACTTAATGAAGATGCCTCTGACTCCTCTGCAGAGGGGAGACCATGGGAGGGCCCTGGAGCAGTTGTCCAAGGAAGGGACAATGGTGGCAAAAGAGGTGGGGAAAGTGGTCTGATGCTAGGTGTATTTTGCAGGTAAACCTAATAGAAATTGGATGTTGCAATTGGGGGATTCAAGAATGATGCCTAGAGCTTTGGACTGTGCCATAGGTGGATGGTGGGGCCACTAATATTGATGGATAAAGTCTGAGAAAGATTCAGACTTGGGGGTAGAGGAGAGAGGAAGTCAGGAACTGACATCCAGGTGGAGACACAGAGTTGCCACAGGGATAGTAGCTCAGGGAAGGGCAGAGGCCGATGCTGTAAGCTGGGGAGACATCAGGACATGGTTATATTGAGTTGGCCAAAAAGCTCATTCAGGTCTTTCCAGTTCATGTTATGGAAAAACCTAAATGAACTTTTTGGCCAACCTAATATTTAAAAACAAGGTTTTGGATGAGATTACACAGGGAGAGACTGTAGATAATAAAGAGATGAGGATCCAGGACTGGAGCCTTGCTGCTGCTGCTAAGTCGCTTCAGTCGTGTCCGACTCAATGTGACCCTACCAGGCTCCCCATCCCTGGGATTCTCCAGGCAAGAACACTGGAGTAGGTTGCCATTTCCTTCTCCAATGCATGAAAGTGAAAAGTGAAAGTGAAGTCTCTCAGCCGTGTCCGACTCTTTGCGACCCCATTGACTGCAGCCTGCCAGGCTCTTCTGTCCATGGGATTTTTCCAGGCAAAAGAGTACCGGAGTAGGGTGCCATTTGGAGCACTTCAATAGATTGAAGTGAAGATAAAGAAGCATTTGGAAAGAAGTAAAGAAGCATTCATTAACTAGTTTTTAAGGAAAGATAAAACCCAGAAAAGTGTGATAGCCTGATTACCACGTGAATAAAGTGTTTCCTGAAAGAGGCAGTGGATATCCATGTTGATGCCTTCCTCAAATCTGAGATCTAGCAAGATAATGGTCAGTGCTTTTCATTCACTGGGGTCACTGGTGACCTTGGCAAGACCTATCTTAATCTAGTACTGTTGTGGGCTTGCAGGATGATGTGATACAGGTGAGAGAGAGAGAGAGAGAGAAATTAATGCAAAGAAAGGGGTTAATTTTAGGAGCGAAATAGGTGAGAGGAGAACAGGGAGGGGACAGAGGGCTGGACTTGGGCAAGGACCAGGCAGTAACAGCAGGAAGGGTGGGATGTGAGAAGAATTTAGGGATGGCTATAGGCTGCTTACACATAGAAGAAGGATGTGTAGCCATCAGCTCAGATCGAAGGCAGGGAGAAGAAGCTGGGTAGATGTTTGAAACAAAGGATAAGGTGTGAGGGTGCATTTCTCACAGTGGAAAGTAGATTTTGAGAAAATCTCATGGAATTTCTGATTCATAGTAAAACCTGTGGTCATTCATTTAAAGCAAGACCAGTGGTATTATTACATGATTTTGCTAAAAGCATCCTTTAAAAGCAATGCTCCCATCTTATTTTGTAACTAAAGGAATAGAGAAAGTTCTAGTGATGAGAACTATACACCAGGGAAGAGGGAAAGCTAGAGCATTGGCAGGTATTGGCAGAATTCTCAGGAGCCAGGACCTGCGTAATCCCCCTGAAGTCACATGTCACATGTGTGGGTGATTTATTCCTGATGCTTTGCAGTGGGCATCCTCGCACTGGATTCATCTTCCCCAGAAACCCCCGAAACCCTGGTGGCTTCCCTTGGGGATAACCCACACCATCCCTTCATCCATCTCTCAAACATTCATTTACTGCCTTCCTATTAAGTACCTAAGACACGCCAGAGGAGCAAGATGAGCAAGCTCTAGCTGAATCAAGGTCCACTTGCCCATCACTTTACAGTGAAAGGCAACACGCATACAGCACTTATTATGGGCTAGTTCTACTCAAAGTAATTTGCACATTTGGACACTTCCAATCATCCCAACTACTCACAGGGTAGACACTGTGTTTTCCATGTTTGGCAGATGAGATTGAAGCTGAAATGCTTAATGACATGCCTTGGAAGGCTGGAATCTGGACCTAGACAATCTGATGCCAGAATTTGGGGTCTGTTGCCTCTTGTGGTTCTGATTTGCTGTTCTGTCTCTCTTACCTTGAGGAAGAGGCATTCAGACCAGTTTTGGTAGGATTTTAAAAATCCGGCATGATTTACTCTTGAGTTTTTAATATAAATTTCCAAGTGACTGAAAAAGAGTAGAATAAAATATACAGTTCTGTACAAGTTATATCATCTGTCCGGTAATTCCAGGATTCGTCTTGGACAGGTTTTGCTGTTTGCTTAATTTCCTCTTCACCGTGATTGTACCGAATACTTTTAAGGTTATCCTGAGCCCAGTTTTGGGGGTCCCTGCATTTTGTATCAGCTGTTTGTCAGCTGTGCACTTTCTGCTGAGTTAACGCTGCCGCTTCTCTCCTTCCCCCAGGTTATCATTGCCCTCTCAGAAAAGCACCGCTCTCACATCCCGTATCGGAACTCCATGATGACCAGCGTCCTGAGAGACAGCCTGGGAGGGAATTGCATGACGACCATGATCGCCACTCTCTCTTTAGAGAAAAGGAATGTCGACGTACGTTGGTTCTTCTTTCCGGAGATCTTAGTCTGAGTTTTTGTGTTAGCCTGTGAGATGGAGTTGAGGGTCCTGGGTGGGTCTCCATCTTTTCAGCTGGGCTGGGGTGTACCTTCAGAGGTAAAGACACCCCCAGAGTTCAAAGCCTTGGGTTATGTGCCAGTGCTGAAATCCCCCTTGTTGAGAACTGAGTTCACAAAGCAAGGGATGGTTTGCAGAAAACTTCTTACACAGATTTTGGAAGACCTGCTGATGGGTTATTTACCTTGGCCAGAGACCTGAGAGAGGAGACCCATCAGCTTCTCCTGACCCCTCTCTACTCCTGGTTGCTTAGATCCCTTGGAGACATCACCAAGATGTGACCCTAGACGTGTCCCTGAGCCCAACACCAGGACGCCTCGGTAGAGGCTGGCTGCCAAATGTCCCAGGTGGCCTTAGAGCCAGCTGATGTTTCACAGCATTTCAGTTTAATGGGTGGGATTCAGACTTTCTCTAGGAGAGGAAAATGGGAAGTACCTGGGTATCTCCCCAAACAAGGCCCAGCCCCAAGTGCATTGTGAGATATGCTGGAAAGCCTCTCTTTGGGGCCTGTTACAAATATTTATCTTGTACCCTTTGATGCTTATGGATGGTGGTACCTACTATGATTCTGGTTTGTATAGTGTGGTTCTGGTTTGACAGAAAAATAGACAATCATATGCCAACTGTTGCTTAGAACCTCGGATCTTCCACATTTGGGGCATTGTCATTTTATTAAGCGCAAGCAAAATTTTAATAAAAAATAAATTTCCAGGGCAAAGCTTCCAAATTTGGAAATCTGTTTCCTCACTGTGTTTTATGAACATCGTTGAATGCATTTTTCCTGTGAGCAGAAGCTGTTTTCTCTTTATGTGCAATAACACTTTAAGGACATAATCTTGCTTTCTTAGGAGTCTATATCTACCTGCAGATTTGCACAACGAGTGGCACTCATAAAGAATGAAGCTGTTCTTAATGAAGAAATCGATCCCAAATTGGTAAGCAACTTTTAACTGACTATGTAAAAAAAAAATATGTCAAAGCTTAGCTAAATCCTGGGGGGAACTCACTTTCCATCACCAGCCAATGTTCTAAATATTGGAAACATGTAAAATCATTTAATTATCACGACAGCCTCATAAGTAAATGCCATCTCTTCCTCTGCCATGGGCTTCCCTGGTATCCTAGTTGGTAAAGAATCCACCTGCAATGCAGAATACCCCAGTTCGATTCCTGGGTCAGGAAGATCTGCTGGAGAAGGGATAGGCTGCCCACCCCAGTATTCTTGGGCTCCCCTGGTGGCTCAGCTGGTAAAGAATTCACCCCCAATGAGGGAGACCTGGGTTTGATCCCTGTGTTGGGAAGATCCCCTGGAGAAGGAAAAGGCTACCCACTCCAGTATTCTGGCCTGGAGAATTCCATAGACTGTATAGTCCATGGGGTTGCAAAGAGTTGGACATGACTGAGCGACTTTCACTTTCATTTTCCTCTACCTTGTAGGTGACAAAATGGAGGCACAGAAATATTTAATGATTTGATCTGAGTTGCATTGCTAATAGGTCACAGAACAGGGCTAAGACACAGACAGCCTGACCCCAGGGCATGTGCTCTTATTTACAGCCTCTCGTCAGGTACGCAGAGTCCTGAGGACACACATGGAATCATACACAATTATATTTCTAGAAAGGTCCTAGCCTTTTAGTGGTTATTAAATAGAATATTATTTTGCACAACTGTTCTGTTACTTATTCTAGAGATTTAAAAATGTTAGTTGTTGGTTGGATCCATGGAAAAATGGCTAAGCCTCTAATAGCTCATTCTTCTTTATCAATGTGCTTTATTTAAGGAAAGATATTTGCAAGTTAGTTGATTCAGCTACTCATTGTAAATACAGATTTGTTTTCTTTCTTTTGTTAGTCTTCTACAAATAAAGTAAAACAAGGAATTAATTAGTGCCAACATGGAAAATGTTGAAGTACAGTATCTCAATTTTGTAAAACTCCAAAATTATATTGCTTTTAAAATCACTCCCCTTTAAAAAATTTTTTTTCTCTAGAAAATAAGCTAGGGTAAGCTTGTTTGTTGTTGTTCAGATGCTCAGTCATGTCCAACTCTTTGTGAACCCATGGACTGGAGCATGCCAGGCTTCCCTGTCCTTCACCATCTTCCAGAACTTGCTCAAACTCATGTCTATTGAGTCAGTGATGCCATCCAACCATCTTGTCCTCTGTAGTCCCCTCCTTCTCTTGCCTTCAACCTTTCCCAGCATCAGGGTCTTTTCTAATGAGTGGGCTCTTCACATTAGGTGGCCAAAGTATTGGAGTTTCAACTTCAGCATCAGTCCTTCCAATGAATATTCAGGATTGACTTCCTTTAGGATTGACTAGTTGGATCTCCTTGCAGTTCAAGGGACTCTCAAGAGTCTTCTCCAACACCACAGTTCAAAAGCATCAGTTCTTCAGAGCTCAGCCTTCTTTATGGAAAGATGGGAACAGAGGACAGAAACGGTATGGACCTAACAGAAACAGAAGATATTAAGAAGAGGTGGCAAGAATACACAGAAGAACTACACAAAAAAGATCTTAATGACTCAGATAACCATGATGGTGTGATCAGTCAGAGTCAGACATCTTGGAGTGTGAAGTCACGTGGTCTTAGATAACTTCACTACAAACAAAGCTAGTGGAGATGATGAAATTCTGGCTGAGCTATTTCAAATCTTAAAAGATGATGCTGTTAAGGTGCTGCACTCAACATGCCAGTAAATTTAGAAAACTCAGCAATGGCTACAGGATTGGAAAAGCTCAGTTTTCATTCCAGTCCCAAAGAAGTGCAGTGCCAAAGAATGTTCAAACTATGGCAAAATTTCACTCATTTCACATGCTAACAAAGTAATGCTCAAAATCCTCCAAGCTAGGCTTCAACAGTATGTGAACCAAGAACTTCCAAGATGCTCAAGTTGGATTTAGAGAAGGTGGAGGAACCAGAGATCAAATTGCCAACATCCACTGAATCATAGAAAAACTAAGAGAAGTACAGAAAAATATCTACTTCTGCTTCATTGACTACGCTAAAGCTTTTGACTGGAAAGTTCAAACTGAAAAATTCTTAAAAAAATGGGAACACTGGACCACCTGACGTGCCTCCTGAGAAACCTGTATGCAGGTCAAGAAACAACAGTTAGAACCACATGTGGAAAAACTGACTGGTTCCAAATCGGGAAAGGAGTATGTCAAGGCTGGATGTTGTCACCCTGCTTATTTAACTTAAATGCAGAGTACATCACGAGAAATGCCAGGCTAGATGAAGCTCAAACTAGAATCAAGATTGCTAGGAGAAATATCAATAACCTCAGATATGCAAATGACACCACCCTTAAGGCAGAAAACAAAGAGGAACTAAAGAAAGAGCCTCTTGATAAGGATGAAAGAGGAGAGTGAAGAACCTGTCTTAAAACTCAACATTCAAAAAATGAAGATCATGGCATCTAGTCCCATCATTTCATGGCAAATAGATGGGGAAACAATGGAAACAGTGACGGGCTTTATTTTGGGGAGCTCCAATATCACTACAGATGATGACTACAGCCATGAAATTTTTTTTTTTATTGTTTTTGCCATACATTGTCATGATATCACCATGGGTTTACATATGCTTCCCCTCCGGAACCCCCCTCCCTCCTCCCTCCCCCCGGGAAATCTCGCTGCACCAGTCCCGAGCATCAATCCTGGGCTGGCGATTGATTAGACACATGACAATTAACATGCTTCAATGCCCTTCTCCCATATCATCCCACCCTTACCCTCATCCACAAAGTCCACAAGTCTATTCTATACATCTGCGTTCCTTTTGTTGTCTCCCATGTTGGGTTCTCATTACTGTCTTTCTAAATTCCATATATATGTGTTAATATACTGTATTGTTGTTTTTGCTTCTGGCTTACTTCACTCTGGATAATGGGCTCCAGTTTCGTCCACCTGAGTAGAACTGATTCAAATGAATTTTTTTTTAATGCTGAGTAATATTCCATTGTGTATATGTACCACAGCTTTCTTATCCATTCGTCAGTTGATGGGCATCTAGGTTGCTTCCATGTCCTGGCTATTGTAAACAATGCAGCGATGAACATTGGGGTACACGTGGCTCTTTCAATTCTGGTTTCCTCGGTGTATATGCCCAGCAGTGGGATTGCCGGGTCATATGGCAGGTCTATTTGCAGCTTTTTAAGGAACCTCCACACTGTTTTCCATAGTGGCTGTACTAGTTTGCATTCCCACCAACAGTGTAAGAGGGTTCCCTTTTCTCCACATCCTCTCCAGCATTTATTGCTTGTAGACTTTTGGATGGCAGCCATTCTGACTGGTGTAAAGTGGTACCTCATTGTGGTTTTGATTTGCATTTCTCTGATAATGAGTGATGTTGAGCATCTTTTCATGTGTTTGTTAGCCATTTTTATATCTTCTTTGGAGAAGTGTCTGTTAAGTTCTTTGGCCCACTTTTTAATTGAGTCGTTTATTTTTCTAGAATGTAGCTGCAGGAGTTGTTTGTATATTTTTGAGATTAATTGTTTGTCTGTTGCTTCATTGGCTATTATTTTCTCCCATTCTGAAGGCTGTCTTTTCACCTTGCTTATAGTTTCCTTTGTTGTGCAAAAGCTTTTAATTTTAATTAGGTCCCATTTGTTTATTCGTGTTTTTATTTCCAGTATTCTGGGAGGTGGGTCATGGAGTATCCCGCTTTGGATTATAGCAGAGTGTTTTGCCTATGTTATCCTCTAGGAGTTTTATAGTTTCTGGTCTTATGCTTAGATCTTTGATCCATTTTGAGTTTATCTTTGTGTATGGTGTTAGAAAGTGATCTAGTTTCATTCTTTTACAAGTGGCTGTCCAATTTTCCCAGCACCACTTGTTAAAGAGGTTGTCTTTTCTCCATTGTATATTCTTGCCTCCTTTGTCAAAGATAAGGTGTCCATAGATGTGTGGATTTACCTCTGGGCTTTCTATTCTGTTCCATTGATCTATATTTCTGTCTTTGTGCCAGTACCATACTGTCTTAATGACTGTGGATTTGTAGTATAGCCTAAAGTCAGGTAGGTTGATTCCGCCAGTTCCATTCTTCTTTCTCAAGATTGCTTTCAGCCATGAAATTTTAAAAGATGCTTGCTCCTTGGAAGAAAAGCTGTGACAAACCTAGACAGCATACTAAAAAGCAGAGACATTACTTTGCTGACAAAGATTCGTATTTTCAAAGCTGTGGTTTTTCCAGTAGTCATATATGGATGTGAGAGTTTGACCACCATAAAGAAGCCTGAGTGCAGAGGTTTGGTAGTACATGTTATTAAAACAAACAAACAAAAAATCTGAAATCTCTTTTTCTAAAATTCTCAAATTTCTCAAATTCCAAAAAATTAAAATCTCGAATTCATCCATTGTCCATATTAATTACTTCCTCTTGAGTGTTTGCCCTCCCTTCCCTGAAATCATTCCTTCAAAGGGTAGAGGAAAAGGAGGAGAGAAGAATAATGAAACTCCATTTTGTCCTTCTTGCCTCTGGGAGCCTGAACTCTCCTGATGGAATTCTCTTCTGGAGAAACCAGTGAGTGAAGAACATCCCTTTTTCTAGGCCAGCCCCTGCTCACATACCAACATCGCAGGGCACTGCCCCACCCCACCCCCCTGAAAAAAGGAGACACAATCCAAAAGCCTAAGACAAGTGGAACTTGTCTTAGAAACTTAGGAATTCCTAGGATGAATCCCTCTGCTTTTCCTTCCCTGCCAGCCACCCTGTAACATTACTGTGCAGAATGAGAAAGACAGGAGTGGGCTTATTAGCCTGAAGACAAAAATCATTTCATAACTAAAGAAAAATAAACATATTAGACATTGGAGGTTTTTCCCTTCAAATTTGGCTGAGGAGACTCTTCTTTGAAGGAACTTGACGAATTGAAGAAAGATGAACATTATCATGTGTTTGATATAGGTCTGTGAGAGATTTAATGAAACGAGAAATCAGGAGTCAAAAGCTAATAGCTGATAATTGAACAAATGTTGAGGTCTTCCTGGTGCAGAATCATCTGGTAATTGACAAGTGTTGCTTCCTGTTCTCCTTTATAATTGCTTCTAAAAACTGACACTACTGTTCATTATTTGATGTACAGAGCTTTTCTGAAACATAAGTGGCAATTGAAAAATTGTCCTTAAAACCACCCAGAACACAACTGGATGGGAAAAAGAAACACCAGATTTAGGGTAGCGGTAATGGGAAAGTCATTTAGGGAAAGCTCTACAGGGGTAAGGGCTTCCCAAGAGTCTGCAGTGTTTTATTTCTTAAGCTAAGTAGTCAGTACCTGAATGTTCACTTCAGCTTAGAAGTAGGTACAAGATATTATTTATACCTCTTTGTTTATCTGAAGTAGTTCCTACTAAAATTAGTAAACTCACATGAATTAAGGTGACTCATCACATTCACAGTTTAAAAGAAAAAAATTATATCATCACATCATTAGGTATAGAAAAAAGCAGTTGATAACATTAAACATTCATTCATAGTTTGAAAAGGCTCATCAAACTATGAATATAAGCGAACAACCTTAGAGCGATTAAGGGTATCAACCAAAAGGTACAGCGAACATTTTAAAGGTGAAGTGTTAGAAGGAATATGACAAGAATTTAATCTTAAGCACCGTACTTGGAGTTTCTATCTAGGAAAGAGACAATTTTTTTTTAATTTATGAGGATTTGAAAAGAATATCAGTCATTACTTGTGAACTATTTGATTGCTCATCTAGAACATCCAGTGGTGGGACCTTCCTCGTGGTCCAGTGGTTAAGAATCTGCCTACCAATGAAGGAGACACAGGTTCAATCCCTGGTCTTGTGGAAGGAAGATTCCACATGTTGAGGGGCAATTAAGCCTGCGCACCACAACTGCTCAGTCCATGTACCTTAGAGCCTGTGCTCTGCAGTGAGAAGCCACCACATGACAAGGAGAGGAGGCTACTCTCTACTTGCATACTCCAAGAAGAGAGTAACCGCCACTTGCCACAACTAGAGAAAAGCCCATAGGCACCAATGAAGACCCAGTGAAGCCAAGAAAAAAAAAAAAAGAACATCCAAGTATTCAGTAACAAAAAATGACAACCAAAATAATGTTCTGAAAAGTATTTGTTATATTATCCATAAAAGTAAATTGCCTTCCTGCACATCAAAAGCCAGTAACTAGAAAATGCAATTTTATAAAAATTTCATTTATAGTAGCAACAAAAACTTTAAAATTCTAGGAGCAAAATCTAATTAAAGACATATAAGGTATTTATATAGAAAATTATGAATCTATATTGAAAGGAATCAATGGAAAGCCATACCATGTTTGTGGATGTAATGACTCATTCTGTTGTGTTGTTTAGTCACTAAGTTGTGTCCACCTCTTGCGACCCCACTGGCTGTAGCCCACCAGGCTCCTCTGTCCATGGGATCTTCTGGGCAAGGCTCCTGGAGTGAGTTGTCATTTCCTTCTCCAGGAGATCCTCCCAATCCAGGGATCAAATCTGTATCTCCTGCATCGACAGGCAGATTCTTTACCACTAAGGCACCTGGAAAGCCCAGTGATTCATTAGTATCACTTTAATCTCTTATCAAATTAATCTTTTACTCAAATTTATTTACAGTTGAAATTTGAGGAGAGCCTTTGACAGGATTTTACGAGCCAAGTCTAAAATTTATATGAAAGAGCGTATGATCAAGAATAGCCAAGTCTATTTTAGAAGAGAACAAGATGGAAAGGGCTTGTTCTATCTAGTTGCCAAAATTTCTTAACATACAGTAATTAAAACAGTGTGGTATTACCATGCATATAGTCAAGTAGGCAAATGTTTTTAACCAATAGCCCAGAAAAAGACACATCTTATATGTGGAAATGCGTAACAGAATTGTAATAACAAATCTTACATGGTTGGCCATAAAAAATTAAAATTAGATCTATATCTTATACTTCCTACAAAGTAAAATTAACCTAAATGTAAAAAGCAAAACTTTAATACTTTTATAAGAACTTATAGAGAAACACGGGCTTCCCAGGTGGCACAGTGGTAAGAATCTACCTTCAATGCAGGAGACACAAAAGACTTGGGTTCGATTCCTGGGTTGGGAAGATTCCCCGGAGGAGGCGATGGTAACCCCCTTCAGTATTCTTGCCTGGAGAATTCCATGGACAGAGGAGCCTGGAGGATCACAGTTCACAGAGTTGCAAAGGGTCAGACATGCACTGAGCATGCACACACAGTATAGGAAAATATTGCCATGGCTTTAAGTGAAGTAGATGTTCTCAGAGAAAACACAGAAACACAACTCATAACAGAATAAGTTAATAATGAAATTGCATTGGAATTTAAAACTTTTGTTTCACAGAACGAACACCACAAAGTGGAAAACATGACATAGATTGGGAGAAAATATGGGCATTGCATAAAACTTGCCAAGGGTTCACATCCTGAATATATAAAGAAGCCTGAAATTCCATAAGGAAAAGAAAAACAATTCAACTGAAACATGGGCAAGATGGGGAATGAGAAATTCACAGAAGAGAAAACTCAAACAGTGGATATACATTTACAAAGATGATCATCGATGTCACCAATAATCATGAAAACACAGATTAGAACTGAAAAAGAGACCATTTTACACCTACCAAATTGGCAAAATTAGTGTCTGGCAATACTACATACATAGTGACAAAAAGCAGGAACTTACATGTATAGTTGACGAGAATACAAATTTATATAACTATTTTGAAGAGCAGTTTAGCAATATATAATAAAGGGAAGCAGCACTTACTCTGCAAGTATGCTACAGAGAAACTTGGATGTGCCCAGAGATTTATAGTATTTGCCGCAACACTGTTTGTAACAGCAAAGGTAAAACTCCAATGTCCATAATGTCCAGGAGACATAAATACATCAATTGTGATGTAGTCCTTTATTGAAATATGTCCATGAAAATTCATGAACCAGAACCACATGAAACAATATAAATAATCTCCAAATGTAGTGTGAGGGGAAAAAAACCCAAGTTGCAGTTACATGCAGTGTAATAACATTTACATTAAGTGTAAGACATGCAAAATAATATATATCACTTACAGTCACACCTATACCTATGGAGTAAATATTTAAAACATGCAGGGAAATGCTACCCACTAAATGCAGGATTGCAGTCACCCCAGGAAGGATAGAAGGAAACAGGAATAAAGGCCTCCAGGTTCCATCAGTAATGTTTTATTTGTTAAGAGAAATTCTAGAACTATTTTGACAAAATGATAAGATTTAACAAAGTGAGGTGGTAAGTACAAGAGCGCCTTTGATATCCTTCTCTGTACACTTTTGCTCGTAATTTTAAAAGATGTGTGTTCTCTGTCACATAGTCCCCTCAATGAGGGGCTGACATTTATGCTCCTGCCTTGCCATTTCAGATGATTCTACGCCTACAAAAGGAAATCCAGGAACTGAAGGATGAACTGACCATTGTCACTGGGGAGCAGAGGACAGAGGCGCTCACAGAAGCAGAGCTCCTTCAGTAAGCCGGCAGACTTTTCCTTTAACAGTGCAAGTTTGCGTTAACTTCTGTGTTGGCCCGAACGTTATGAATTCACCTCAAAGCACCAGGGTCTCGTGGGACAGTCTGAAATTGCATGTAGGCGCCAGTTAACAGTGGCGGCTTTCCATGAAAAGCTGGATAAGGCTGGCAGTGTTTTTTGCCGCCTCAGCTTTGAGGAAGAAAAGAACAGAGCATGGAGGGGATGGGAGTATCCTTCTCATGCCAGCTGAAGAGAAAGGATTGTATAATAGTCACACAACTTTTAAACGTATCCGCCACACACTCTGTAAGCTGTGGATCTCAGATCTGAAAGGAATTCCAAAAACGTCCTTTGTATTAAACAGCATCTTGCTGTAAGCACCAATTTATCCCATGCCAAAGTAAGCTCTCTCCTTTAATAAATAGATGGCCCATATATTACAGTTCAAACACTCGAAATGGGAATGAAAGCAGGTATTCAGGACTTCATACAAGTGCGGCATCTCTCAGAGCCATATGGCATGCCAAGGGCACAGTGTGGCTTGAGTTCCTGCTCTGATCACGAGCCACCACGGCAGGCTTTCTAGTTGTTTCTGTGCTGTTTATTAAGCATTTGTGAAGTGATAACAATGGAGTAGGCTTAGAAGGCCGTGGAACTCTCTATTTCAGAGTAACAAGCTACACAAGCTTTTTCAGAAGGCTTACTGTCATTTCACATGACCCCTTCTCAACAGAGAAAACGGTAACTAACAGGGTGGAAGTATTTTCTTTAAACAACTTCATGGCTGCCCCTGAATGCAAGTCTAAAGTTTGAGAAGCTTTAAGCAAGGTTTCTGTTACATGCCAAGCCTTCCTCTTCTGGGACAGCATTTCCTCATTTTAGAATGCTGTATTTAATAATGTGATAGGCCCCTAAGGCTTTCTGTACAAAACTGCTTCATGACATAGATGAGATTAAGGTGAAATACACTGCCAGAATTCACATTTTAAAGAATTTCATGTCACTCCTTGAAATAACCTGGGATAGCTTAGATTCTGAGAAACCCAAGTTTCAAATTCCTTCATTATGGTGCTCCCTGCCCTGCAAAGAAAGGGCTTGTTGTTGTTGCTTAGTTGCTAAGTCGTGTCAGACTCTTTGTGACCCCGTGGACTGTAGCCCACCAGGCTCCTCTGTCCATGGGATTCTCCAGGCAAGGACACTGGCGTGGGTTGCCATGCCATTCCTCCAGGGATCTTCCTAACCCAGGGATCGAACCTGAATCTCCTGCTTGGCAGGTGGATTCTTTACCACTGAGCCACCTGGGCAGCCATAAAGAAAGGGCTTACCCAATATTATTTTTGAAGGTGCCTCTTCAGAGTTTTGATCTTCAAATCAGGATCCAATCAGGAAAACAAAAGCATTCTAGGCCTCTCAACAGAAGGAATTAAATATAGGAAATTTGTCGTACAGGAGATGGTATTATGGAGTGCTGCAGCAACCCAGGGATCAGAGCAGGAGGTCCCTCACCCTGGGACTGGAGGGACATCAGAAGGTTGTGTTACCAAAGCCAGAGCCTGGTGCTGGCCAGCAGAAGATGCACAAGCTGAGTGCTGCCTGTCGGGACGGAAGCCGGGGCCTCGGGAGAGCCGTGGGTGCCACAGAGGCATCACCCCACAGGGAGCCCTGGCTTCTTGCTCATCTCCCCTTTGAGTCTCCACCCCAGTGCCTCCCACCCAGAGCCAATTGTTGAAAGAGCCATGAAATGTAGTCTCCTGTGATGTAGTCAAACAAAGGAAAAGTGGAAATTGGATCTCAGAGCAAACAGGGAAATGACCCACGTGTCAAATAAGTAGCAGTGTTTTCTCTCGTTCCTGTGTGCCCTGTGTTGCTCAGAAGGCTCAGTTTAAGGGTAGGATTCCAAATGTGGTGGTTCAAGATGTCAGAGTGAGTAAGCGTACGCCGCATGTTCCCTCTACACTGAGTGGATGATGGAACTGCTATAAGAAACATCTGAATTTCCAGCTACACCCACGAATAGGAATCAGGTTTCACAGAGGTCTAGAAACTTCAAGGAATCCCTGGGAGATCAAATGATAGGGTTGAGGCAGACAGGAGGAAGGGATCAGCCAGGTTATGGTGCAGCACCACCAGGCCCTCTGTCTCGAAGTGGGCACCCTGGAGCAGGAGAGGGCTGGAAACAGCCTCTGAGGGTTGTCAGAGATCTTGGAGTGGGAGGACTTGGTTCCTGTGAACCCGCTGTGTTTTCCCTCTTCCCTTTAACCCCTGGTATTCCCAGAAAGTAGGGAAATGCCCCAGGTAGCTGACGATGCCCAGGACAAGGAGGGACTGTATAAGATCTGGAGACAGCTGCTGTCTCCAGCTCTGCCCATTTCCTCACTGAAAGCAGCAAGGAACACAGGTACCCACAGCTGCTTCAGTCCCTTACCCAAGATGGGCTGCCCAAGCTGAGAGCTCGGAGTCTAGGAAATGTGAGCTCACAGTTGGGAGTGCTTAGAAATATAAGGACAGCCAACATGGAGAAAGACAAGAACAAGCATTTACAGCGTGGAGACCTTAAGAACTAAGCAAGAGGAGTGGTTGCTGTCTCTAGAGATATAAAACATGGCATTACATCCATGAAGCAACAGCAGGATCAAGAGATCTTGAAAATGAAAAAATGTACTTGTTGCCATTAAGAACTTGATGATGGCTGAATAGCAGAATGAAAACACAGAAGGGCAAGTCAGTGAGCCAGGCAGGTGGGATCTAAGGGATTATTCCAGAATATAAGTTAAAAGGGTAAAGATTTAGAAAGTTTAAATAAAAGAATCATAGAGAATAGCCCTAGATTTACCAGTATCAACAACAAAGAGTTTCCAAAGAAGAAATAGAATGCAAAGGAGCCAACAGTTAAAGAAATAAAACCTATTATTTTTGGAACTGAAAAAAAAAAAAGGACATAAGACTTCAGAACAAAAGAGTTACCATATGCTAAGTAGTGCAATAATACTGTAGAAAAATTTCAGAACTTCAACATATTGAAAATAATCCTAGAAGTTGTTAGAGAAGAAAAGTACTAACAACCAAGAATCTGATTTAGTGAAGACTTCTTATCAACAGCTCTGGAAATAGGAACTTCTAGTACTGAAACACAAAACAAAACAAAAAAGGGCTGTGAATGGAGATTTCTGTATCTAGCCTACTATTCAAACGTGTAGGTGGCCATTTTTCAGACTTACAGGCTTTCAGACAGGAAATTTCCCATGGTACATCCTCTTAAAGAGACCACCACAGACTATACTTTCACAAGAAAAAAAATTCTATAAAGCATAAGAAACAATAATAAGCAAAGTTTGTTATACCTTCTCTATGAAATTTAATATCATATTATATTTACATTACATCTATCACTAACCTGCCATTTATTCCATAAACAGATGTTTCTATTTAAAAGTTATTGACAACAAGCAAATTCTCATGACTCTCCTCTCACAGGAGTTTGCGGGCAGAGTCATGAGAAATAAAGTTGTGACAACAGGTTTAAAATACTGACAAACTGTTAGATCTCGGATTGGCTTTCTTTGATCCACGGATAACAAATACACAAATGTCAGCTGGAACAGTTTCTACATAGGCGGTGTGTAGGGTTGCCATTAGTTTTTCTGGGGCAGTTAAGTCACTCATTCAACATTTCTTATTCATCAAGTACTCACAAAAATCCACCGTAGGCCCTGAAAGGAACACAAAAGATGGATCCCGCTCTCAACGGGTTCACGATTTAGTGGCTGCGACAGACACAAGCACCAGTAATTACGGTGCAATGTATAAGTATTGCGTGGAGATATTTGAATAAAACATTTGACTGCAGAGATAGTAGTGGTTGATTTTGAGCTCAGGTATAGTGTGTGCATAGTCGTGTCCGCCTCTTTGTGACCCCACGGACTGTAGACCACCAGACTCCTCCGTCCATGGGACTCTCCAGGCAAGTAGACTGGAGCAGGTTGGCATTTCCTACTTAAGGGGATCTTCCCCACCTGGGAATCAAACCCGTGTCTCTTGGGTCTCCTGCATTGGCAGCCAAATCTTTTACCACAGCGCCACCTGGGAATCATGTAAAATTAGTTCCTGTGCAAGTAGGTAGATGTCGGCAATTCGCAAGGAAGTCGCTTCCCTGGTGTCAAGATAAGTATACCATATATAGCATCGTGTCTCTTTAATGATTTCTGATCAGCAGTTGGGGAGAACACGTGTTGCAGACTGAATCCACCCTGCCAAAACCAAAGCACAGTTTCAGAGCAATCCAGTAGCTTTGGTGCTGTTCGTGCTGACAGTGAGGATTATTCAGATTATGGGGCTTTGTGTTACCGTTTTTGCTGTCCTGTTGTTGCAGTTACATTTTGGCCTGATTAGCTAGATCAATATTGGTACAGCTTAAAATTCATCAGGTTTCAGAGTTCTTTATTATGTTAAAGTAAAAGAAGGAAATTAAAATTTGCCCATAATGTGGCCCTGCTACTTAATATCACTGGTGCTTCTTTGTCTTCTGCCACCCTGGACACTTGCTCAGGAATGTGAATCAGCTTCAGCCCTCTCATTGTGCCCAGGCTCCCTGGTGGTGAGGGTGGGAGGGGGATGGTGGTGTGGGGGACAAGAAGGGACCCACGGAGTGGCAGGGCAGAGTGGCCGGAACGTGCTAGCCTCGTCTGCTTCTCTGTCCTGCTGATCTCTGGGCTTATGTTGACTGGCATGGCATGGGGACATTCCTATCAGGGATTCTGTGAAGGACATCAGAAAGCAGATATGTATTGGATAATATATTCTGTGTAGCATGCATTGGACAATTTGGAGATGTCTATTAATACCTAACCCCACCAAATTTTTGAACTATTTCCCAGAATTTCAGTTCTCAATGTAAATATTTGTTGCATTGACTTGGATGCTCCAACTGAAGAGGATTTCAGATGTCAGCCTCCAGTTATTGGGATATTTTTAGTTTACATGTCTTTTTTTTTTTTTTTTTGCCTGTGTAAATTTGAAAAGAGACAGCTGGATGAAGGCTGTGTAGCCAAGTTATGTTTATGCAAAACTTCTTGGGTGAAGATTTAATTCTGATTGATTTTCTAAACACATACCTCTTTCTTCCTTTGGGTTTTTTTTTTTTTTTTCTAAAGCCCTTAGGCCTCTGGCTAGGATGGAAGCATCATTTCCTGGCCCAAATCTAAATGAGTAGAATATTTTCTGCATAGCAACATTTTTGTTCTGAGATGCAACTGAATTGGATCTCTTGGCCTCAAGTTTGCTCAAAGTAAATTTCCAAACATCTTGATCCTTTGCTTTTCTTTTTTCTTCCTCCTCTCCAACTTTATTGAGGTATAATTGACATATAACATTGTGTAAGTTAAGAGAGTACAGTGTGATGATTTAATATATTAATAGGTATATACATTGTGAAACGAAGACCATGATAAGATCAGTCAATACCCCCATCACCTCACATAGTTATCTTTCTGTTTCTCTGTGTGATGAGAACCTTTGACAATTGCCTCCCCTGTAGGCAGTTTGCAAGTATACGGTACAGTATCATGGAGTATAGTCACCATGCTATACCTTGGGTCCTCAGAATGTATTCGCCTTATAATTGGAAGTTTGTACCCTTTGTCTCATGTCTCCCTGCTTCCCCTTCCCTTCAGCTCCTGGCAACCACTGGTCTACTCTCTGAGTTTACATTTTTTATTTTGTACAAATAAGTGAGTTCTTACAATATTTGTCTTTCTCTGACTTACTTCCTTTAGCTAGTTTTTGCAAACCGGTTAATCCTACAGCCTGAATGTAGTGAGTACCTACTAGATGCTAGTCGTATTAATAGGTGTTTTGGGGGGTTCAGGAATATAGGATACAGAAAATAATTCCTAGAAGTTACAGTTTTATTGGGGAAATAAGATATATGCACACATATACACATTTATACGTGTGTGTGTGTGTATGTGTGTGTATATATATAGGGCTTCCCCAGTGGCTCAGTGGTAAAGAATCTGCCTGCAATGCAGGAGACACAGGAGACACCAGTTCCATCCCTGGGTTGGGAAGATCCCCTGGAGGAGGGCATGGCAACCCACTCCAGTATTCTTGCCTGAAGAATCTCATGGACAGAGGAGCCTGTTGGGCTACATTCCATAGGGTCGCATAGAGCTGGACAACACTGAAATGACTGAGCACAGCGTATGTATATATAAAACAGAGAATAAGACGGTGTATTGGTGGAAAGAACAAATGGACACTGAGACCTGCAGCTTTAATTATAGTTTAATTCTACTCATATTAGTTTTTTAATGACTCCTTTGTAAATGCTTTCAGCTCCATGTTTTTAAATCTAATATCAGTTTACTATACATGGTTTGATATATTATTTGCTCACAATCTATGATAATGAAAAGCTAAATAGTTACATAGAAATTAAAAAGTGGGGGTGCAGATATCACTCCCTGAGAAAGTTAAGTCTGAAAGGATGTCATGAGGAAGAAGGTGCCACCCTAAGATGATGAGGTCTGGGTACACAAAGTTGCCTGGAAGGAGTGAGCACTGTGCATGTGTGTGTGTGTGTGTGTGTGTGTGTGTGTGTGTGTGTGTGTGTGTGTGTTGGGCGTCAGGGTGGGAGGGCTGTGTTCCTCCAGTAGGGGAGGAACCTGTGAAAAGGAACAAGAGGGAGGTATTAAGGGTGACTGAAATAGTCTATATAATTTGGATGGAGGAGTCTTAACCACTGGACCACCAAGGAATTCCCTGCGTTCAACATGATTGACCACTCTCTGGTTGAAGAGCTTCTCTTGTCTTCTCCTTATCTCCTGACTTCTCCTTGGCCTCTTGGGCCAAATTATCCTCCTTTCATGTGGACATTCCTCAAGCATTGTCCTCAGACCTCCTTTTCTCTTTTTCTTTGTACCTTTTCCTAGATGATTTCATCAACACCCACACCTCCGTTGCCGTCTAGATGCAACTAGTTGATGCAAACCTGATGACTCATATTTATTTTATTCATTCATATTTATTTTTCTCTGGATACCCTACTCATTTCTGACAGCTGGTCCTGAACTCAGCATGCCCCGAATTGAATTCTGTTTTTTAAAAATTTATTTATTTACTTGTTTTTGGCTGTATTGGGTTTTCATTGCTGCTCACAATCTTTCTCTAGTTGCAACAAGCAGGGGCTACCCTCTAGTTGCAGGGCACGGGCTTCTCATTGAGGAGGCGTCTCTTTTTGCAGAACACACTCTATAGAGCGTGCAGGCATCAGTAGTTGCCCCGCATGGGTTTAGTTGCCCCACAGCATGTGGAATCTTCCTGGACCAGGGATCCATCCCTTGTCCCCTGCATTGGCAGATTATTAACTTCTGGACCACCACGGAAGTCCCCTGAACTGAATTTGTCATCTTTCTCCAGACCTGGTCTCTGGCACTAGATCCACATCAGTCAATGTCTCTACAAGCCCTGCAGTTGCCAAGGCCAGAAACTTAGAGGTTTCCTGTGATTCTATTCATTTTCTCACCTCCCAAATCCAAGCAATTTGGAACTCCTGTTAACTCTATCCTCAACATATGTCTTGAATTGGACACTTCACACCACCCCAACTGTTGCTGTCCTTGCAAACCTTTGTCTTCTTTTTTCTCCTACTAAAATAGTGTCATAATAGGTTTTTTGCTCCCCTCTAAATCTTGTTCTGTGAAGCCAAAATATCCTTTTTTAAAAGGACAATTCTTACCATTTCACTCCTCTCTTAAAACTCCTCAGTGACTTCTGACTTCCTGTTGTTCCTGGGAAAACACCAAAATCCTGCATGTGGCCTACAAGAGTCTGCCTGGTCTAACGCTTTTCTGTGTTTCCAACCACATTTCACATCCCTCTCCCCTTTGCCCCCTTTACTTTGAGAACACTGACCTTTCAGTGTTTAATTTCATCGTGTCTTCCACACTGGGGATGTTGCACAGGCAATTGGCGCTGACTTCTGCCTGGGGTGACGTGTGCATGGGGGCACGCACACACATGCTTGCATACAAACACACGTGTATCTTGTTTAGTATGCTCTGCTTATCCGTCAAGTGTTAGTCACTCAGTTGTGTCCGACTCTGTGTGACCCCATGGACTGTAGCCCACCAGGCTCCTCTGTCCATGAGATTCTCCAGGCAAGAGTACTGGAGTGGATTGCCATATCCTTCTCCAGAGGATCTTCCCGACCCAGGGATCACACCTGGGTCTCGGGCGTCGCAGGCAGGTTCTTTACCATCTGAGCCGCGCAGGGCTAGGAAAGTCATGCCAAAGGCTTATCACAGATCCCACCTAACAGATCTAGGTGAGTTCCTGCCTTCTCAAGGTCTCAAAAATTCCTTGAGATTTCTGTGCCTGCTAGTGATGTAACCTTCTTAACTTATCTGATAAAGTTTCTGAAAACGTAAGCATTTCCAGTCTCTGGAGGGGTCAAACTCTATCCTTCAAACCTCAACTTATCTGTCAAACCTCAGGTTAAATTGTTCCCCAAGGGCATCTTCTCTGACCTGCTGCCCCAACTCATCCCAACTCAACATGACTGGGCTGCACCTTTTCATGTTTTCAGTGCTTTTCCTTTGGAGTACTTATCTCTTTATAATCATGTACTTGTGGTATTGTTTGGGTGCTATCTGTGTCCCCACCATGTGGGCAGGCCTTTGAGGGCAGGAGCAATGTCTGCTTTAAATGAATGAATACTTCAATGCTATGTGCCGGCCTGGATGGGAAGGAGGTTTGGGGGAGAATGGATTCATGTATATGTATGGCTGAGTCCTTTCGCTGTTCACTTGAAACTATCACAGCGTTCGTTGTTAATCGGCTATACCTCAATACAAAATAAAAAGTTAGAAGTTGGGAAAAAAAGTTTTTAAAAAATGAATATACACAACACCTTTCTTTGTGTCATTTTGTGACATGCAATCAAAGAATATGCAGTGAATATTAATAAAGCAAAGATTATGCATAACTACATTAAATCCACAAGGGGAAAAACTTGAGAGGTCTTTGACTGGCTCATGGACACACGATCACACAATTTAAGATACTGAGCAATGGAAATCCACTTGTGCAAGCAAGTGTTCCCCAAAGGAAATGGTGCCCCAGTTTGATGTACATTTTACCAAACAGGAAATGACTTGAGGCCCTGGCCAGGGCAGCCTTCATGCCTGCTCTTTAGAAGTCCCCAGATTCCTCTTTGATCTACTCACTTTCCTGTTGGGGAATAGTCCCATCCTTCCAGGCTGAAACACTCTCTAAAGCTGGGAACTATGCAGGAATTGACCCTTGGGCCCTCAATCCATGTGCAACACCGAAGGTAGGACCTCACCTTTCGTCCTTGGGGCTTTGCTTGATATTTGGGAATTTTTATATGATAGTATTTCTTTTAATACAATTAAATAAGACTAATGCATTTTTTAAATTGGAGTATAATTGCTCTACAATGATGTGTTAGTTTCTGCTGTACAGTGAAGTGAATCAGCTATATGTATGCATATATCCACTCTTTCTTGGACCTCCCTCCCTCTCATCCTTCTCCTCTATGTCATTACAGAGCATGGAGCTGAGCTCTCTGTGCTATAAATATAGTTTAAAACCAAACACAATGTGTTATCAACCCCACAAAGAAAAAAAAATAGTTTCAAAAGGGTATATCTGTACTAATAAAAGCTTCACTGATGTCCAAGCTTCTATTTCAGTGCAAATAAATACACCCAAAGGAAGAATCTTAAAGCCCCTTCTCGTACCAAATAAATCTCACTTTGAAGTAGATCAATTTTTAACTTTATTCATTCTTTCTAGTGAATAAATACTGATGGAATATTGTTAATACCATGTCAGGCACTCAGACAAACCAGAGAGTCCTGCAGGAGGCTGGCCACTGGAGAGAGAGGGACAGATGACCAGACAGATGTGCTTCGTGATGGTGCTGAACTGCTGTAATAAACATCCAGGTCCAAGATAGGGAGGGCGAGTGTTTTGGAAAGGGCAGAGGACCAGGGAGGAAAGACTTGAAAGAGGAAGTGACTTACAGAAAACCCATCAGTGCTTTCATCCTTTTAAGGTAAGCATTTAAAGGTGACTTCAGGAGAAGTCATTTCCACCATGTTTAACTGGCAGTTCAACTTTTTTTTATTAGAATAGTTTAATAAAAGTTTAATTGGGTTCCATTTCTCAATACGTTTGAGCTGGATTAGAACCATAAAACAGATTTCAACTACAGGTATAGTGGCTCTCTTGAACCTAAAAATTGATAACTTGTTTCCAAAGGCATGGGACAGAATAATTAAAATCAAGATTATCCCATAGAAGTTGAAATATCCATCATCATAATAATAAGTCTTGTCCTGTGGCCCTCAGACTGTTTATGAAATGAAAAGCAAGCAAGAGAAAAAAAAATAAGTGATACCGTCCAATATTCGAGTTAATACAGTCCTAGTGAGAATTAGATACCAAACTAGTCTTTTAGGGAGAATCTCTTGTCAGTACTTAACCCTGGATCAATAATACTTTATCCCTTTAATATTGGGCTTATCGTCACTGGCCTCTAAAGTGATTTTGTCAAACCACTGTTAAGAATTTTTTAATTAAAAAAAAGTTTCAGGTGTAAAGCATTATAATTCAACATTTGTATAGACTATAAAGTGCTCACCACCACTCTTCTAGTTACCATCCATCACTGTACAGTTGACCCCCTTCACCCATTTCACCCCCTGCAACACCTTCCTCCTCTGGGAGTCGCTAATCTGTTGTCTGTATCAATGAGGTTTTCTTTGTTTCATTTTGTATGTTTGTTTGTTTTTTAGATTCTGTGTATGAGTGAAAGCATATGGTAGTTGTGTTTCTCTGTCTGACTTATTGTCCTCAGCATGATACTGTCCAGGTCCATTCATGTTGTCAGGAATGTCAGGATTCCAATCCTTTTTATGGCCGAATAGCATTCCATTATGTACATGCTGCACATCTTCTTTATCCATCCATCCATCAATAGACACTTAGGTTATTTCCACTATCTTAGCTGTCGTAAATAATGCTGCAGTGAACATAGGTGTGCATGTATCTTTTCCAACTGTGTTTTCATTTTCTTCAGATAAATATCCAGAAGTGGAATAGCTGGGTCATATGATAGTTCTGTTCTTAAGTTTTTGAGGACTCTCCATACTGTTTTTCATAGTGACTGCCCCAATTTTCAGTCTGACCAACAGTGTATGAGGGTTCCCTTTTTCCCACATCCTTTCCAACATTTGTTAGTCTTTGTCTTTTCAATAATAGTCATTGTAACAGGTGTAACATGATATGTCATTGTGGTTTTGACTTGTGTTTCCCTAACAATTAGTGATGTTGGACATCTTTTCATATGCTTGTTGGCCATCTGTTTATCTCTTTTGGAAAAATATCTGTTCAGATCCTCTGCTCGTTTTTTAATCAGGCTTTGTTGTTGTTGAGTTGAATGGTTTTTCTATGTATTTTGGATATTAACTTTTTACTGGATATATGATTCACAAATATCTTCTCCCATTCAGTAGTTTACCTTTTCATTTTGATGGTTTCCTTCATTGTGCAGAAACTTTTTAGTTTGATGTAGTCTCATTTGTTTATTTTTGCTGTTGTTTCCCTTGCCTTTAGAGTTAGATCAAAAAAAAAATGTGGCTAAAACTGATATCAGTAAGGTTTCCACCTATGTTTCCTTATAGGAATTTTATGGTTTCAGGTCTTACACTCAAGTCTTTAATCCATTTGGAGTTAATTTTTGAGTACCAATGTAAGACATTGATCTAGTTTCACTCTTTTGCATATGGCTGCCCAATTTCCCAACATCATTTATTGAGAAGATTTTCTCCATTATATGTTCTTTGCTCCTTTATCATAAATTAATTGTCCATATATGTGTGACTTTCAGTTCTGTTCCATTGATCTATGTGACTATTTTTGTGCCAGTATACTATTTTGATTACTATAAATTTGTGTATAATTAGAAATCCAAGTGATTTTATTTGTCCAACTATTAAAAATATGCTTCAAAATCATGACTTATGCTGTAAAAGTCCTGTAATATGGTGAGCTATCCTGATTGTTCTTCCACTATGGAGAGAGAGGAAAGAGTGGATTTCAGGAAACTATGTTCCTTAAGGGTTAAAGGAGGAGGGCATGGCCACCCACTCCAGTATTCTTGCCTGGAGAATCTCATGGACTGAGGAGCCTGGTGGGCTACAGTCCATGGGGTCTCAAAGAGTCAGGCACGACTGATGCAACTGAGCATGTGTGCAAGGGTACAAGAAATGGAGATAGGGATTGAGACAGGGAGAGTGGGAGGTATAGAGATAGATTCAGAGAGGAGGCTGGAGAGACAGAGTGAGAAGCTTATACCGGAATCTGAGCGATCTCTCTCTTTTTTTTTTTTAACACCTAAGTGCCATCTTGATTTAATTAATTAAATAAATAAATAATTATTTTTTTTCTTTACATTATCATGTTGGTTTTGCCATACACTGACATGAATCCACCATGGGTATATATGTGTTCCCCTTCCAGAACCCTCCTCCCACCTCCCTCCTGATTCAATCCCTCTGGGTCATCCCGGTGCACCAGCCCTCTTGAAAATTATTAGAGATATAATTGAATGCTATCCTACACCAGGTTGCTCATTGAAAAATGAAAAACCTCAAGAAAGCTTGTGCCTAATTTCTCATTATTATGGATGAAACTGTCCCAGTGAGTGTGATGCTGCCTACCTGTGACTATCCAGAACCTCTTTCCAGGGCCCAGCGACCCCACCAGGCCTGGCCCCTGGCAACCTGTGCAGCTTCAAACCCTCCCAAGCCCCTGCTTGTCACCATCCCTCCCCTGAAATAGTTTTCCTCCCTTACATCACTATTCAGATGTTACATTATCAGAAAGACCTTCCCAGGCCATAGTGTCTAAAATACCTCTTCCCCTACCACGCTTTACCTCCTTTATGCTGAGTTATTTTTCTTCATAGCAGCAACATCACATTTAATGTCTCCTTATCCTTTGTCTGTCTGTCTCTACTTCATGAGGACTGGGACCTCACCTGTGTTGTTTTCTACTATGTATCTGGCCCATGGTAGATCCTCCATAAGTATTTGTTAAATGATTTGGTGAACACTCCCATCAGGGCCTTGATTCCCTCTCACACTTCTTTCTTGAGCCATTCATTTTCCATCTTCAGGGTCTCTACTCAGAGCTGCCTGGATTTTGGTATGAACAGGGGTCCTCAGAACCAGTTTCTGTGGGCAGTAAGCACTTCCTGACCTTTAGATTCAGTACGCACTGGTTTGGTATCCAGTGTGTGGGTTTCATCTTGTCAGTGTGAGTGTCATGCAGGAATTATCTGCAATATTCAGGATCTTGCTCACAGCTGTTTTCTGAACTTTATCCAGAGTTGTCAACCAAAATAAGGCAGAGAAAATTTATCTGAAAGGACTGAGAGTCAAGAGACTTGATTTCTAATCTTGTACTCTCCTCCTTATCTAAGGAGATGTGTTATCTTAAATAACACCCCCACCTCAGTTTTCTAATCTTTGCTGTGTGACCTTGGGCAAATTATATGATCTATTGGGTTGGCCAAAAAGTTGCTTTGGTTTTTAAGTAAAAATAAAAGACACATTTTTCATTATCACCAAGAACTTTATTGAACAACATAATCGCTATTTTGTTCCCCTACCTACTGCCATTTTTCAGGCAACTTCATAATCCTATCTTTCCAAAACTTTATATCCTTTTAAGCAAAGAACCATTGCAGGTGCCTTTTACAGTCTTCCAGAGAACTGAATTTTTTTTTTTCCATTAAGAGAATTTTGTAAAGATCAAAATAAATGCAAATCCAAAGGTACAATGTCTGGTGAAAGCAGTGGATGTTCAGAACTTCCCAGCCAAGCTATAACAGTTTTTGCCTGGTCTTCAAAAACATGTAGTCTTGCATTATCCTAATGGAAGTTTATGCATTTTCTGTTGACTAATTCTGGGCAATTTTCATCAAGTGCTGCTTTCAGTTGATCTAATTTGAAGCAGTACTTGTTGGAATGAGTCTTTTGGTTTTCTGGAAGGTGCTCATAATACAGGACTACCTTCCAATCCCATCATGCACACAATGTCACTTTCTTTGGATGAAGACCAGCCATTGGTGTGGTTGATGGTGGTTCATTCGCTTGCCCCTTTATCTGTTCTGTTCCACGTTATTGTACAGTATCCACTTTTCATCACTCATCCTAATTTGTTTTAAAAACAGACATCTTTGTTATGTTTCAGTAGATAATCATATTCAGAAATACAGTCAAGAAGTTTTTTTTGCTTATGTGGAACCCAAGCATCAAAGCAATGAACATAACCAAGCTGGTACAAATAATCTTCAGTGCTTAATTTGGAGATTTTTGAGTGTGTCAGCTATCCTCTGCATGATGTAACAGTGATTGTTCTCAATGTCTTGATCTGATTGCTATCAACTTCAACTGATTGAGCTGACAATGGAGCACCATCCAGCAAGAAATCTCCAGTGTGAAACTTCACCAACCAACCACTTTTGACATGTTCGGTCAGTCATAACACCTTCTCTGTACACTGCAGCTTTTGTTGTTCAATCACTAAGTTGTGTTAGACTCTTTGCAACCCTATAGAATGCAGCAAGCCAGGCTTCCCTGTGCTTTACTATCTCCCAGAGTTTGTTCAAACTCATGTCCCTTGAGTCAGTGGTGCTGTCTAATCATCTCATCCTTTTCCACCCTCTTCTCCTTTGGCCTTCAATCTTTGCAAGTGTCAAGTTCTTTTCCAACAAGTCAGCTCTTCACATCAGGTGGCCAAAGTATTGGAGCTTCAGCTTCAGCATCAGTCCTTCCAGTGAATATTCAGGGTTGATTTCCTTTAGGATTGACTGGTTTGATCTCCTTTACAGTCCAAAGTCAAGAGTCTTCTCCAGCACAACAGTTCAAAAGCATCAATTCTCCTGCACTCAGCCTTCTTTATGATCCAAATCTCACATCCATTCATGACTACTGGAAAAAACCATAGCTTTGACATTACAGACCTTTGTCGGTAAAGTGATGTCTTTGCTTTTTAACATGCTCTCTAGGTTTGTCATAGCTTTCCTTCCAAGGACCAAAGGTCTTTTAATTTTAATCACTGTAGTCACCATCCACAGTGATTTTGAAGCCCAAGAAAATAAAACTTGTCACTGCTTCCACTTTTCCCCCTTCTATTTGCCATGAAGTGATAAAGCCACATGCCATGATATTCATTTTTTGAATATTGAGTTTTAAGCCAGCTTTTTCATTCTCCTCTTTCACCTTCATCAAGAGGCTATTTAGTTCCTCTTTCCTTTCTGCCATTAGAGTGGGATCATCTGCATATCTGAGATTGTTGATATTTCTTCCAGCAGTCTTGGTTCCAGTTTGTGATTCATCCAGACCAGCATTTCACATGATGTACTCTGCACTGAAGTTAAATAAGCAAGGTGACAATATACAGCTTTGTCATACTCCTTTCTCAATTTTGAACCAGTCAGTTGTTCCATGAATGGTTCTAACTACTGCTTCTTGACCCACATACAGGTTTCTCAGGAGACAGGTAAGGTGGTCTGATATTCCCAGTTCTTTAAGAATTTTCCACTGTTTGTTGTGATCCACACAGTCAAAGGCTTTCATGTAGTCAATAAAGCAGAAATAGATGTTTTTCTAGAATTCCCTTGCTTTCTCTATGATCCATTAGATGTTGGCAATTTGATCTCTGGTTCCTCTGCTTTTGCTAAACCCAGGCTGTACATCTGGAAATTCTCAGTTCACATACTGCTAAAGCCTAGCTTAAAGGATTTTGAGCATAATCTTACTAGTATGAGAAATGATTGTCTGATAGTCTGAACATTCTTTGGCATTGCCTTTCTTTGGGATTAGAATGAAAACTGACCATTTCCAGTCCTGTGGCCACTACTAAGTTTTCCAGATTTGTTGGCATAAAGTGCAGCACTTTAGCAGCAGCATCTTTTAGGATTTTAAATAGCTCAGCTGGAATTCAATACCTCCACTAGCTCTGTTTGTAGTAATACTTCATAGGGCCCACTTGACTTCACACTCTAGGATGTCTGGCTCTAGGTGAATGACCACAACATCGTGGTTATCCCAGTCTTTAGACCTTTTTTTTGTCTATTTCTTTTTTTTAATTAATTTATTTATTTGTTCCTTTACATTATCATGTTGGTTTTGCCATACATTGACATGAATCCACCATAGGTATACATGTGTTCCACTTCCAGAACCCTCCTCCCACTTCCCTCCTGATTACCTCTTTTGTATAATCCTTTGTATCCTTGCCACTTCTTAAACTTTTTTGCTTCTGTTAGGTCCTTACCATATCTGTCCTTTATCATGACCATTCTTACATGAAATGTTCCCTTGATATCTCCAATTTTCTTGAAGAGATCTCTAGTCTTTCCCATTCCATTGTTTCCCTCTACTTCTTTGCATTGTTCATTGAAGAAGGCCTTCTTATCTTTCCATGCTGTTCTCTGAAACTCTGCATTCAGTTAGACACATCTCTCCCTTTCTCCCTTGCTTTTCACGTCTTTTCTTTCCTCAGCTATTTGTAAAGAGCTTCTTCAGACAACCACTTTGCCTTGTTGCATTTCTTTTTCTTGGAAGTGGTTTTGGTCACTGCCTTCTGTACAGTGTTACAAACCTCTGCCCATAGTTCTTCAGGCACTCTGTCTACTAGATCTAATCCCTTGAATCTGCTCATCGCCTCCACTGTATAATCAGAAGGGGTTTGATTTAGGTCATACCTGATTGGCCATGTGGTTTTCCTTACTTTCTTCAGTTTAAGCCTGGATTTTGCAATAAGGCGTTCATGATCTGAGCCACAGTCAGCTCCAGGTCTTGTTTTTGCGGACTGTATAGAGCTTCTCCAGTTCAACTACAAAGAATATAATCAGTCTGATTTCAGTGTGGACCGTCTGGTGATGCCCATGTGTAGAGTCATCTCTTGTGTTGTTGGAAGAGGGTCTTTGCCATGACCAATGAAAAAACGACAAAACTCTGTTAGCCTTCGCCCTGTTTCATTATGTATCACAAGGCCAAACTTGCCTATTATTCTGGGCATCTCTTGACTTCCTACTTTTGCATTCCAGTCCCCTGTGACGAAAAGGACATCTTTTTTTGGTGTTCTAGAAGGTCTTCATAGAACTGGTCAGCTTCAGCCTCTTCAGCATTAGTGATTGGGGCATAGACTTGGATTACTATGATGTTGAATGGTTTGCCTTGGAAATGAACCAAGATCATTCTGTCATTTTTGAGACTGCACCCAAGTACTGTATTTCCGACTCTTTTTGATTATGAGGGCTACTCCATTTCTTCTAAGGGATTCTTGCCCACAGTAGTAGATGTAATGGTCATCTGAATTAAATTCACCTATTCCCAAGTTTAATTTAGATTCAGATTGTGTTTTTACTTTTCTTGAAATAATAGGGCATAATATCATAAAATTTTCCTTTTTTTTCTGTTTTCAATATTAAAATGGCTACACAAAAATCACCAATTTTGATCATTTTTTTTAATGCACACTGACATGACAGCTGTCACAATACAATCTAAAAAATTGTTTTGAATGAAGTTAAAGAAAGCTAAGCACTACAAGAGCCATCTTTTTTTTTAAATTTTTTTTATTTATTATTTTTTTTTAATTGTTTTTGCCATACATTGTCATGATATCACCATGGGTTTACATATGCTTCCCCTCCGGAACCCCCCTCCCTCTTCCCTCCCCCCCC
This sequence comes from Antilocapra americana, assembly GCA_007570785.1. Classification (NCBI taxonomy): domain Eukaryota; kingdom Metazoa; phylum Chordata; class Mammalia; order Artiodactyla; family Antilocapridae; genus Antilocapra; species Antilocapra americana. Next base: position 11,459,799 of record ML661332.1, read on the forward strand.
CGGGAAATCTCGCTGCACCAGCCCTGAGCATCAGTCCTGGGCTGGCGATTGACTAGACATATGAAAATTAACATGCTTCAATGCCCTTCTCCCATATCATCCCACCCTTACACTCATCCACAAAGTCCACGAGTCTATTCTATACATCTGCGTTCCTTTTGCTGTCTCGTATGTTGGGTTCTCGTTACCGTCTTTCTAAATTCCATATATATGCGTTAATATACTGTATTGTTGTTTTTGCTTCTGGCTTACTTCACTCTGGATAATGGGCTCCAGTTTTGTCCATCTGAGTAGAATTGCTTCAAATGTATTTTTTTTTAATGCTGAGTAATATTCTATTGTTTATATGTACCACAGCTTTCTTATCCATTCGTCAGTTGATGGGCATCTAGGTTGCTTCCATGTCCTGGCTATTGTAAACAATGCAGCGATGAACATTGGGGTACACGTGGCTCTACAAGAGCCATCTTATGGGGAAGCTGAATAAACTTTCTAGTAAACCCAGTACATGTGTCTCAGTTACTCATCTGTCGTGAGTGTAATAACTGTCCCCACTCACTCTGCTATTATGGGGACTGATGAAATAATTCATCCTCTGCACTAAACAATTATGATGATTATTATTAACATTATTATTATATTACCCCCTGTGCTTCTTTGATACAACTTTTCTTGCTGCTGAAGAATCTCTTCACTTCTATTAGGTATTGTGTCAGGCTCCTCTATTAGAAGCAAAGAAAGCATGTGTTAATGTCTTTAGAATATACACACTCACACATTCATGTACAAAGAAAGAGGTAGTACCAGAAGGAAAAACCAGGAAAATGTTTTTAGAATTACTAGTGGTGGGTTTTGCTTTGTTTTATCTTGCTTTTATTTTGTCTGTATTTCCTAAAATTTCTACAGAAAATTAAAGGTTATTTTTATAAAATTCACGTCACTTGCTGACTTTTCACCTCCAAGTGGCAAAATAAATTTTTTTTTCACTTAATTAATGAACAGCAGAAAAAAGGGCCCTTATTAACTCTATTTTTACACTACAATTCACAGCAGAATTAAAAACAAATGTTCTCTCTTGGCATATAACAAATTATTGCATAACGCACATAGTTGTTTCTGAGATCTAAATTACATCTGCTTCTGGCATTTTAACTTTAAAATATCTTTGAATATTTATATTCTTTTTTGTATATTTGGGCTATAATATTGTGTATTATTAATCAGTCACTTCAGAGTGGTGCTTTTCTAATACAGTTGATATAAGATTGTATTTCTAAAGGGCTAAAGAAAACAAAAACTGTAAATTGCCAGGATGGAATGTTCATAAAATGCTTCCAAATTGGACTTGTTTGCTTTGCATCTTACTGTCCATTTCCTTAACCATAACAAGCTTCACATACCCTCCAAGTGAGAAACATGTGCTGTGAGACCTTTAAGATATACTGAAATTTAAAGTAACAGCCTGAGTCACATAACTGAGGCATAACATTTATACTTGGATTTAAAACAGAATTATAAATTTGAACAAAATCTTTATAAATATATGTGTGTATAATTACTCGATAAAATATGTAAGTGTATAAATAATATATACTTGTAGAAGTTCTATAAAATATAGGCAGACATAAAAAGGAAAACAACCTGTAAATAGTGCCCATATCTGAGCACAAGGAACATATGCCAAAAGTAAAAGGCAGATCCTTTTTGCTTGAATGATGTTGGCATAGACCTTTTCTCCTAGATGACTTTGCAAGGGACTTATAAATATTATATCCAACATCAAGATGTGGACTCCAAGCCCCTGTTCTCTCTTCACCCTGTTCTTTAGGATTGTTGCCAGTTGGAATTCTCTGCATCTCTCTATGGAAGTTCGACATACATACTTTATTTTTATACCTTAATACTTCTTTCAGGTACTTCTCAGTGTCTTTATTTTGTACTCTCCATTCTTTCTTTCAAATGCTGGATATGTCAGCTAAGACTTCTGTTTTCCATTTTCTGAATTTAGCATTTCAACATCTGTATAATAGTTGTACTAAAAATACACAAAGATAAAACTGTTAGGGAACATCCAAAATCTTATAAATTGGTAAGATGAATTGAGTTGAAGTTTTGTGGGGTTTTTTTTTTTTTTTTTTTGCAGTTACTGAGAAGGATTTTGTTTTGATTACTTGTTTTGGTGGGGAGAAGGGGGAGTTCACTTTTTGTATGATTTTAGGAGTCTAACCTTTGGGCATATCTTCTGATTTATCTTCATTTGCTTACAAATCTGTGGGCTAAAGAGAGTTCAGAGAGAACAGTTTGTCTTAGCTTCATCTCCTGAGGCTTGGGAGAGGAGGTGTTAAGATTCCTCCTTCTATTTCATCCCTTGGCCTTGCAGCCGCTGTAATCTGGGGATTCCGATCCATCCCGAGGTCTTGCTCACCAATCCCTGAGGATTATTATTGGCACACTGGAGCCCCATGCTAGGAGCTGTCGAAGCAGCCAAAGCAAGAAGCGGCAGAATCATGGTGCCTGGCCAGAGGGAACCCAGTGATGGACACCTGCTTTTCCAAAAAATAAAGACAAGTAAAAAATCATGTACAAAGTGGGCAATAAAGACCAGGAATGTGAGGGACTAAATGAAAGAAAGGTTCATTAATCACCCAAGTAATTGTCTGTAATAGATCAAGCTTTCTAAATAAAATGCCAGAAAGTGGCCTGCTTCAGGAACTATCCATATGCGATATCAAAGCAAACTTAAGGACTCTCAGCACTGCTACCAAGTGGGTAGGATCCAGAAAACAAGACACTTTGCTTTTATTTTCCAGCTGGCTTCTCTGTAAAATATGGATACCCACCACCCCGCCCCCGACACCCGAGTAAAGAACTTGTGAGAAAATTCAAAGTTTTTTTTTAAAGAATTCCAGTGTATGACATCCTAGTGCCAGTAGAGTTAACAGTGCCCCAAAGTGGAACAGGGATAATCTGTGTCATTCACTGGGCTATGAGATGACAGTCACCTTGTATTCAGCTGAACACCGGGATAAATCCTACCGCTTTTTACTTTGACACCTATCAAAAAAAAAAAAATGCTAGTTTGACAGACTATTCTAGTTTGGCATAATACAATGAAGAATTATCTCCAAAATAACATGTAAATCTGAGTTCACAATGTACATCCAACTCCCTACGATGGCACCAAAGTAAAATGTCAAGTGCTTCTTGCAGGTAATCCCTATTCTTCTTCCAGCCGACCCCAGAGCCTTTTTTGCTTGAGGTTCACAGGCTCGCTTATCAGGACTCTCCTTTTTTATGTACCTTTACATCCTTAAAGGCAGAGACAAAAATCCTCCAAGACAATGTGAGGACAGGCTCTCAGCCTGCTCTGGTTGTCCTGGCAAACATGTCCTACTTCTAGCCACCTAACTCCAAGAGGCTAAGCTCAGTGATGACCCATGACTGTGTTGTTTGTTATTTTCTTTTTGTGCTCCATTCCTCAGGATAGTCTTCATTCCCACTCCCATCCTCCCAACCCAGTTCGCTAGTGGTTCCCTCTGTGTTTATTATTAACCGAGCAGGCTCATCACTTTTGCCACAGCCTCGAAAATATGTCATCGTTAACGTCAAGGTAACTACTGCTGCCTGTGTGATTTCTTCAGTTTACTGGAGAAATCAGATTCCCCCTTCCTGTGCGTAAGCTCACCTCCTACTATTCATGCTTTTCAACTGCTTCCCTCATCAATTTGCTTTCCAATCAGTCAACTAGCATGTGCTGGGCAGAGTACAGTACTGTATATTTACTTTTCTGTTTAATCTGAAATCCCTTGTTGAAATTGGCAGCCACGTGTTTCCTCTTCTTTCTGCATCTCACTTTTTGTTATGTTCCCTGTCTGATAGCCATGAATTTTCCTCTGAGTTTGGTAGAAGAGAGCAACCATCAAGAAACAAAGAGTTGCTAATTAACAAAGGAATGCAGATTACAATGAGATGTAATGTTTTTGCCAGTCATGTTGGTAATAATGAAAAGACGATGATACCATGTCAGTGAGGGCATGGATGAGCTCTTACTCTGCAGGCAGAGTAAACAGTGCCAGGGAGGGGTGGCAGACAGGGAGGCTGGTTCTGAGGCCTGGGCAAATTTTTAGCTTGTTCCTCTTGGGTGGCCTAGTGGTAATTAATCTGCCTGCAATGCAGGAGACACAGGTTCGATCCCTGGGCTGGGAGGATCCCCTGGAGGAGGAAATGGCAACCTTCCCCAGTATTCTGGTCAGGAAGATCCCATGGACCAAGGAGCCTGGCAGGCTGCAGTCTGAAGGGCTGCAAAGAATCCGACACAACTGAGAAACTGAGCACACACACGCACCCCTTGTTGGACAGCCCTGTAGAACATTTGTACAAACTTTTAAAAGGGTGTGCTTTTAGGGTCAGCAGTTTAACTTCTGGTAATCTGTCCTTAAGGACAAGTGTACAAAGAGTATGTATAAAGATATTTATCGATATCATTTGTAATAGTGAATTGGGTTATGATACATTCATTTAATGAAACATAATATGGCAATTTTTTATGTTAATGAAGAACCACATATTATATTGACCTAGGAACACTTCCAAACTCTATATCTTATTTTTTGTAACCAAAACATGCATTTACATGTATACACTTATATATATGTATAGTTGCTTATAAACAACTCTGGAAGGATAAACACCAAAGTTTCATTGTGTTATCTCTGGGTTCTAAGATTGGAGTAATCTTTTTTATATTATATTTCCTCAACTTTTTGCCTTAGACAGACATGCATCAATCTGTGATCAGACAAAATATTTAAAAGGGTATTTTAAAATATATATGGTAAAGAAATAAAAGTGAAATGTTCTCTAACACATAACATTTTCCATAAGTTATCATCAAATCACTCGGCAAACATGTAATGATAAAGATAAATACCATTTATTGAGCATTTGCCAATAGGCATTACCTTACCCTTCTTATGTACATAGTCTAGTAAAAATTCCACAATAACTTCATGAGGCAAATTGCATTCAGCTAGCAAAGCGAGAAGCAGAAATAGAATTTGAACCCTGTTGTGTCTGTTTCCAGAGCTGCTCTTCTGTGACCTTGAGCTACAAAGATGTAAGATGTACAGTGATGACTTAAACCTGACTCCTGCTTCTAGGAGTTCACAGGGAAAAACACATGCAGTATTCTAGAATTAGCTAGATTTATCCATATTGTTTGTCTCAGAAACTAAAGTCTATCTGGAATTCTGGATTTTCTTCACTGTTGTTCATTACTCTAGCTATGCCATCTAGAAACAGTCTTATCTGGAAAATGTGCCAAGAGACAAGGAAAAGACTTAAATGTTTCCCCTGGTAGGAAAAGTGGCCTCCTTTCCATCCTAAGGAACTGGCTTCCAAAGTAAGACAGAGAACAGTAAAGTTAACATCCACCCACTGCTGTTGGCTCATTTTTGATGTGTTAGAAGTATATTAACCAGTGCTTGTTTTCATATGAGACAGTTTATGTAGAAGTGACCACAGCTGATAAAACTCAAGAGTTCATGCCAATAATTAAATTCCTAACAGTTCAAGTAATCATAGGGCCACTAACCTATGAGGTATTTACTAAGAAACACAGGGACAGATCCTAATTATCCTTATTAGCCACCATCCAGGTCAAATGACTAACTTTTCCAAAGGTCATTTCTTATTCTTCGTTGTTATCAGCTAAAGAGGAAAAGTAGAAATGTATGGGATTTATTTTGTTTGTTTGATTCAGTCAGTATCACTGATTTCACAGACACATTCTCACATGGCTTCTGTTGACTGCGTCACGGAAGCCAGATGGTGGGGGAGAAGGCCTGGGGCCACCTCATGCCTGATCTCTTAAACTCCCTCCTCGGGGGCTCCCTGGATGACCCCCTCATGCTCATGGCTCCCCCAGGCACCTCCACGTTTGCTGAGCCTTCTTTGGCTAAGCTGGGCTTTGACCCTCCAGAGCGTCATGTTTCCTCAGTGAGTTAGGAAAGCAAAGACTGTGCGCTGTTTGTTTATAAAACATTTGGCTTTACTACCTATGTCTTTGCTTTCTTAGTATTTTTTTTACTGAAAAGAACTTTATGATTTAAACTCACCTTCATAAATATTCTGTGCAGATAGTAGTATATAGGTTAGTAATAATGTATTACATAGGTCCTGTTTTAGCTGTCCATCCTCTTCTAAGGGTGGGTTCCTTCTGATTCTGGCTGAGGTCTCCTTCTTTCACTGTCCTGGTTCTGATTGTCTTCTGGGTCAGGTGAACTTCCCCTCCGCACCCACTCTGGCCATGCTTTCTGGTCAGAATCCTGTGCCGATCCATATTTTTGTTGTAAAAGCAACTTATCTGCTCAGTCCATAGGTGCCCCCCAGTCAGCCTTTTTTAAAATGCAGGGACTTCTGATCGCAATTACACAACCTCAGGAGTGGCTGCAATAGGACTTTCATTGCTTTAGCTGTTTCTATTCCTGTTTGCTATTGCTCAGTTCTGTACAAAGGCATTTTTGAGGGTCTGACTTGAATCAGAAAATGCTCAGGCAGTGACTTCTGGAAAATGACCCTAAAAGTCTGCCTTCCTTAGAAGCACATAGAAAAGGCTGCATCCTCAGCCCACAGCAGAGACATTAAACGAAACGGGGCACTTGATGCCGGGATGGCAGGGCGGGATCACAAAGACGAATGAGTGACAGGTTCTGGCTTTAGAGGGCTTCAGCCACGGAAGGGAGTCAAGACCAGCGCATGAATATCTATAAGGTAAAAAGTGGTACCTGACACAGGAGACGTGCCGGGGCAACTGGAGGAGCAGAAATTAATTACTTTTGAGTGGGAAACTCAGAGACAACTTTTAGCAAACCCATGAATTAAGGCAAGATTTAGAAAAGCGAAGTTGGCCAGGCAGAATATTTCAAATGGAAGAGGGATCGATACAAGCAAAGCCACAGTCTGGGTTTCTTGTTTTATAGATTCATCTGTTTAGTCCCAGAGAAGTGATGTGACTTAACAAAAGGTTTCTACCAAGTCAGATTTTTTTTTTTTTTAACCCTGAGAGAACCGGCCTTCACCAATTCTGGCTCCCTGTAGGCTCTAAAGACCTTTATAACTCTCTGAATTTTTAGCTTTAAAATCAATTGAAAGTGTAGTATATTAGTAGTGGGGAAACATTTAGATGTTGTGGACAATGCTTCCAGTACTCTTCACCCTCTCAGAAAAGAACAGAGGCGTTGAGCCTCTCCTGTCTTAATTTCTAGGGAGCAGGTTCTTAACCAACAGCAATTGTAAGCACCCTCCCACACGCCTGGGACCACACGTTCCCACAGCGGCACCCACAGGCCAGCTCCACGCTGGAGTAGCTGCTGGCTCTCTGGCTTGTAGCGTAGGGTGGTCAGGTTTAGCAAATGAAAAAAAAAAAACACACAGGACATCCAGTTAAATTTGAATTTCATGTAAACTGCAAATAACCTTTTAGTATGTGTCTGATGCAATGTTTGTGACCCCATTTCAGTTTTGTTTTGTATGATCAGGGTTCTTATTTTCATCTGCATAATTTCCATGAATACTTTTGCCTTGAAAACAACTAATTGATGTTTCCGTTTATATCTTCTTAAAAATTACCATTGAACCCACTACCTCAAGGAATTTTAAAAAAGATCCAGGAGGAATTATAGAGAATAGACTTGGGTGGGTCTTATTGTCTTGAATTATCTAACACCAGGATCATGGTAGGCAGTTAGTAAATGCTCTGCTCTCTGAATCAGTGTAAGAATAAGGAGTTAGCACATTCTCAGTTTTTATTCTTCACCTTCGTAGAATCTGTCCTTAAGCAGTGATATGTATATTTAAGCCTTAAATATAGTTTCCTTCTAATATGTCTCACTTGGTAAAGAATTGTGAAATATCTTATACATGGTCAGTATTTTCCAAACAGTTAATTCCCACCACCTGAAGAGGAAAGGCCCAAGTAATTATGCAATGTTTGGGAAAAAAAAAGAAAAGAAAAGATCATCTATTAACATGATCCTGAATTCACAACTCTTGGATCCTAGGCATCCTTACCCCAACTTCTAATAATGGCTAGCTGAGGAGAAATAGCCTAAGTTTCGTGGATTAAATATCCCAGAGGGTCATTAATAGCTAATGCTCTCTCTCTTATTTTATAAGAAATCAGATCTCTGAAATCATTCATGAGATATAATTCACTACAGATGATGTTCCTCCACTTCAGTACAAAGTGTTTCTGGTCCTGACACCGCATTTTGAAGATATTAAAATGAAAACTAAAAGCACGGTCTACAGCTTGTGTTAATTATCCTTGGGTAGTTTATGGAAGCATTTGAGTTCTTCAGACATAGTTATCTAAGATGATTAAAAGGGCCTGACTCCATCTCAGGGCTGTTTCTATACTTTAGTGATTATTTTATTCTCCTAAAGTTTAAGTGCTTTGGGTCCTAATAGACCAAATGAATGAATATCAAAACCAGATAACAGAAAATGGACAAGGCATGAATGGCCGTTCCGTTTATCAGATACAGTTGACACATTGGATTCTTCTGGCCTAGACAGCCCTTTCATCAGCAGTCCAAGTGCTTGATTCTAAATTAGGACATCTCGAGTGTGAAAGTATGAGCATACCATTTCATTCTTCCCATTTTTTAATGCTTTCTCAATGTTAAAGCTTTTTATGAGTTGAATTGTGTGAGCTCCGGGGAGTTCTTTTAAAAGAAGGAATGAGACCCTTCATCACATCACACAGGAATATTTGTATTTCTCTCCTGCCTTCCCCCATAACCTTTTCACAGGAAAGGTTTGCATATACATGGAGCTGGATATTTTTAAACACTTCCTGAAACAAATGTTTGTTCTAATTCTAGTTTTATATGGTTTATGCCACTTACAGAAAACCCACAGTGTGAAAATGTGCACTTATGGAAATAATAAATTACACGACGTCTAACACCTGGTTCCTGATAGCTTGCTCAAAGGATGGATAAACAAATGTAGGAATAGCCACCAACCACTATAATCAGCACCATAAAATAAGTAATTAGATCATATCAACAAATCAAACCCGTCTGGAAGCGATGGAGGAACAGCTTTAGGATTTAACTGTGGATTTCATTTCAAGAGGGCTTTCCTGATAGCAATCTGCCTACAATGCAGGAGACCCCGGTTCCATTCCTGGATCGGGAAGATCTGCTGGAGAAGGGATAGGCTACCCACTCCAGTATTCTTGGGCTTCCCTGATGGCTTAGCTGGTAAAGAATCTGCCTGCAATGTGGGAGTCCTGAATTCAACCCCTGGGTTGAGAGGATCCCCTGGAGAAGGGAAAGGTTACCGACTCCAGTATTCTGATGTGGAGAATTCCATGGACTGCATAATCCATGGGGTCACAAAGAGTCAGACACAACTGAGCAACTTTCACTTCACTTCACTTCTTTTCAAAAAGAACTGTGCAAAAAAGATCTTCATGACCCAGATAATCACAATGGTGTGATCACTTACCTAGAGCCAGTCATCCTGGAATGTGAAGTCAAGTGGGCCTTAGAAAGCATCCCTAACATGATGGAATTCCAGTTGAGCTATTTCAAATCCTGAAAGATGATACTGTGAAAGTGCTGCATTCAATATGCCAGCAAATTTGGAAAACTCAGCAATGACCACAGGACTGGAAAAGGTCAGTTTTCATTCCAATCCCAAAGAAAGGCAATGCCAAAGAATGCTCAAACTACCACACAATTGCACTCATCTCACACACTAGGAAAGTAATGCTCAAAATTCTCCAAGCCAGGCTTCAGCAATGTGTGGACTGGGGACTTCCAGATGTTCAAGCTGGTTTTAGAAAAGGCAGAGGAACCAGAGATCAAATTGTCAACATCCCTTGAATCATCAAAAAAGCAAGAGAGTTCCAGAAAAACGTCTATTTCTACTTTATCAACTATGCCAAACTGTTTGACTGTGTGGATCACAATAAACTGTGGAAAATTCTGAAAGAGATGGAATACCAGACCATCTGACCTGTCTCTTGAGAAACCTGTTTGCAGGTCAGGAAACAACAATTAGAACTGGACATGGAACAACACAGTGGTTCCAGATAGGAAAAGGAGTATGTCAAGGCTGTATATTGTCACTCTGCTTATTTAACTTATATGCAGAGTACATCATGAGAAACGCTGGGCTGGAAGAAGCACAAGCTGGAATCAAGACTGCTGGGAGAAACATCAATAACCTGAGATATGCAGATGACACCACCCTTATGGCAGAAAGTGAAGAGGAACTAAAGAGCCTCTTGATGAAAGTGAAAGAGGAGAATGAAAAAATTGGCTTAAAGCTCAACATTCAGAAAACTAAGATCATGGCATCTGGTCCCATCACTTCATGGGAAATAGATGTGGAAACAGTGGAAGCAGTGTCAGACTTTATTTTGGGGGGCTCCAAAATCATTGCAGATGGTGATTGTAGCCATGAAATTAAAAGACACTTACTCCTTGGAAGGAAAGTTATGGACAAACTAGATAGCATATTGAAAAGCAGAGACATTACTTTGCCAACAAAGGTCTGTCTCATCAAGGCTATGGTTTTTCCAGTGGTCATGTATAGATGTGTGATTTGGACGGTGAAGAAAGCTGAGTGCCGAAGAATTGATGCTTTTGAACTGTGGTGTTGGAAAAGACTCTTGAGAGTCCCTTGGACTCTCTGCAAGAAGATCCAACCAGTCCATCCTAAAAGAGATCAGTCCTGGGTGTTCATTTGAAGGACTGATGTTGAAGCTGAAACTCCAATACTTTGGCCACCTCATGTGAAGAGTTGACTCATTGGAAAAGACCCTGATGCTGGGAAGGATTGGGGGCAGGAGGAGAAGAGGACTACAGAGGATGAGATGGCTGGATGGCATCACCGACTCAATGGACTTGGGTTTGGATAAACTCTGGGAGTTGGTGATGGACAGGGAGGCCTGGCGTGCTGTGATTCATGGGGTCACAAAGAGTCGGACACGACTGAGTGACTGAACTGAACTGAACTGAATAACAAATAATGTATGTCTGTCTCCCATAGCATTATCCTCAAGGAAAGTAACTTCAAATGTTAGAAACTAAGTTTGTAATTTTACCTATTTTTTAAAATTTTTACTTTGAGAATTGTAGCAGTTTTAGTAATTTTTCATTTTATGACAATTCATGTTTATTGGGAGAAAAGTGATAATGGACAAAGATAAAAATGGAATCGTTTGTAATTCCACTACTCAAAGATAACAGCTGTTATCATTAAATGGTATAATTCAGATAAGAAAAAAGATAACAATTGTTTATTACTTGGTTGTAATCCTCCAAATTTTTCAATGAATACATATATATTCCAATAAAAATAGGCTCATGCTTTTAAAACTGTCTTTTTACCTATGTTTTTCATTCAGTTGTAATATCTTCTCATATCAGTATGTATGTTCATCTTCATAGAGGTGCAGTCAGGCCCATGTGTATTGAAACTTTCATTGGATTTGCTTTAACTTTTAGTGATAATTTAGAGAGAGATTACAGTTCTACATCTTCTCACTCAGGATCGTAATGACTCCCAGTGTGTTCTTTTCCTCTCTGATCCCTCTGTTAATTTGTTTCTTTTTCTTTTTTCTTTTTTTTGAGTGACTAACAATTTACTTTCTTTTTCAAGCAACAGTTTTAACATTTTAACAATCATTACAGCAGCTCTGGAACATACAGGTGAATTTAGCTGTTTTCATGCATCATTTCGCCTATCTGTGCGTATTTCTTTTAGAATAAATTCCTGAAAGTGGAATTGCTAGGTAAAAGCTCATGCATACTTACAATTTGTCCTTCTTCGAGGTTATGCCAGTTTACATCCCCTTCAACGATAGATGAAAGTGCTTGCCCTCACTGGCACAATATGTTAGTGAATTTCTTTTTATCTTTGCTCATCTGATAGGTGAAAAATGATATCTCAGTGTGGTTTTAATTTGCATTTCTTTTATTATGATTGATTTTGGATATCTTTTTATATGCTTATTGTTATTTGTATCCTTTTTGCTTCATCTTTTCATGCACCTTACCCGTTTTTCTTTGGTGTTGTTGATCATTTTCTTATTGATTTGCAGGAACTCTTCATATATCATATTACATTCATTCTTTTACTTAACTGTGGAGATTCATTGGTCACCTACAGCAGGCTAGGGGTATAGAGATTAAAAACAACCACAGGACTTGCCTTCAAAGAGCTTACAGACTCATGAAGGAGACAGTTAAAGAAATAAACCATTGTAATAACAAATAAAAAGTGCTTTGAGATGGGTGTGACTGCAATGCTTTGGGAGCACAGGGGAGAGAGAACATTCACTTCGACTATGACTGATAAGGAATCTGCAAAGGATGTACGAAGCCTTTGAGTAACATATACTTAAATGCCTGTCCTTTGTGTAAACACTGGTATTCTAAATACCTGATTGACTCCTCTGTTTCAGACTCATTTCTAAGAAAATCAGTATTTGATTCCATCATATCTGATTCTGCTCCATGGTCATGACTTTTTTTTTTTAATTTTCTTTACTTTCTTGTGTATTTTTCTTTATATGGATCCTGCATCATTGTTTTAACAATTTAATGGTCATTTCCTTTTGAAGTGAAGTGTTAGTCACTCAGTTGTATTGTGTTGCGTTGCAACCCCATGGACTGTAACCTGCCAGGGTCCTCTGTCCATGGGATTCTCCAGGCAATAATACTGGAGTGCGTGCCCATGCCCTCCTCCTGACCCATGGATCAAACCCGGGTCTTCCAAATTGCAGGCAGATTCTTTTCCATCTGAGCCACCAGGGAAGTCCATTTCCTTTCAAGTATTTAATTTTTAAGGTTTCAATATTCTTTATTGTGATTTTTGTTGTTGTTGTTTGCATCTTAGGGTCTCCGTCTTTGTCTTAGAAACCTATCTTCAATGTAATATAGAACTTGAGTTTGATTCAATTTACGTAAATTTGTCCTAGATTTACCATTACATGAATACATGTTTCCAAACAGCGATAAGCTATTTTCCATATGATAGAATAAATCAAATGATTTGTCATCAAATGGGGACATACCCCATAGAAAGGACTGACTTTGTATTTTTACATAACAAAGTCTTTTTAAATCTCTTTTAAAACTTTTGCAAGTTTTCTAATTAAAAAAATTGTAAAGTAATTAACAATTCTCCAGCAACACAGGAACACAGCCTGCAGCTTCAATACACAGGTTGCCCAAGGTCACACCAAGTCCACCGACACCTCAAAACTCTTTACTGGACACTCCATTGCTAGTTACAGTGAGGAAACCCAGATCCACCCACCAGAACACCACACAAGCTTTCCCATCCAGGAAACTTTGACAAACCACACATCCAACCCCTCCCATAGTGAGGAACCCCCACAATAAAGGGACAACACAGCAAGATAAACAAGATGAAAAGGCAGAGAAATACCCAGTAGGTAAAGGAACAGGATAAATATCCCCCAGACCAAACAAAAGACGAAGAGATAGGATGTCTACCTGATAAAGAATTCCGAATAATGATAGTGAAAATGATCCAAAACCTGGAAAATAAATTGGAGTTGCAGTTCAATAACCTGCAGGCAAGGATTGAGAAGATGCAGGTAAGCTTTAACAAGGACTTAGAAGAAATGAAAAAGAGTCAAAATACAATAAATAATGCAATAAATGAGATCAAAAACACCCTGGAGGGAACCAACAGTAGAATAACAGAGATAGAAGACAGGATAAGTGAGGTAGAAGACAGAATGGCAGAAATAAATGAAACAGAAAGGAAAAATGAAAAAAGAATTAAAAGAAATAAGGACAATCTTAGAGACCTCTGGGACAATATTAAATGCACCAATATTCGAATCATAGGAGTCCCAGAAGAAGAAGACAAAAAGAAAGACTATCAGAAAATTCTTGAAGAGATAATTGTTGAAAATTTCCCTAAATTGGGAAAGCAAATAGCCACTCAAGTCCAAGAAACACAGAGAGTCCCAAATAGAATGAACCCCAAGCGGAACACCCCAAGACACATATTAATCAAATTAACAAATATCAAATATAAAGAGCAAATTTTAAAAGCAGCAAAGGAGAAACAAAAAATAACTCACAAGGGGAATCCCATAAGGATAACAGCTGATCTCTCAATAGAAACGCTTCAGGCCAGAAGGGAATGGCAAAACATACTTAAAGTCATGGAAGAAAACAATCTACAACCCTGATTACTGTACCCAGCAAGGATCTCATTCAAATTTGAAGGAGAATTCAAAAGCTTTCCAGACAAGCAGAAACTGAGAGAATTCAGCAACACCAAACCAGCCCTCCAACGAATGCTAAAGGATCTTGCCTAGATAGGAAACACAGATGGGGTATATAATCTCGAACCCAAAACAATAAAATAAATGGCAACGGGATCATACTTATCAATAATTACCTTAAATGTAAACGGGCTGAATGCCCCAACCAAAAGACAAAGATTGGCCGATTGGATACAGAAACAAGACCCCTATATATGTTGTCTACAAGAGACCCACCTCAAACCTAGGGACACATATAGACTGAAAGTTAAAGGCTGGAAAAAGATATTCCATGCAAATAAAGACCAAAAGAAAGCAGGAGTGGCAATACTCATATCAGATAAAGTAGACTTTAAAATAAAGGCAGTGAAAAGAGATAAAGATGGACATTACATAATGATCAAAGGATCAATCCAGGAAGAAGAAATAACAATTATAAATATTTATGCACCTAACATAGGAGCTCCACAATATGTAAGGCAAATGCTAACAAGTATGAAAGGGGAAATCAACAACAACACAATAATAGTGGGAGACTTTAATACACCACTCACACCAATGGACAGATCAACTAGACAGAAAAGTAACAAGGAAATTCAAACTTTAAATGATACAATAGACCAACTAGACCTAATTGATATCTATAGGTCACTCCACCCCAAAACAAGGAATTTCACCTTTTTCTCAAGCGCATACAGGACCTTATCCAGGTAGATCACATCCTGGGCCATAAATCTAGCCTTGAAAAATTCAAAAATATTGAAATCATTCCAAGCATCTTTTCTGACCACAATGCAGTGAGATTAGATATCAACTACAGGAGAAAACCTTTCAAAACTTCCAACATATGGAGGCTCAACAACACACTGCTGAATAACCAACAAATCACAGAAGAAATCAAAAATGAAATTCGGTTATGCATGGAAATGAATGAAAATGAAAACAAAACAGCCCAAAACCTATGGGACATTGTGAAAGCAGTGCTAAGGGGAAAGTTCATAGCAATACAAGCTCACCTCAGGAAACAAGAAAAAAGTCAAATAAATAACCTTACTTTACACCTAAAGCAACTAGAAAGGGAAGAGATGCAGAAGCCCAGGTCTAGTAGAAGGAAAGAAACCTTAAAGATCAGGGCAGAAATAAATGCAAAGGAAACAAAAGAGACCATAGCAAAAATCAACCAAGCCAAAAGCTGGTTCTTTGAGAAGATAAATAAAATTGACAAACCATTAGCCAGACTCATCAAGAAACAAAGGGAGAAGAACCAAATCAACAGAATTAGAAATGAAAACGGAGAGATCACAACAGAAAACACAGAAATACAAAGGATCATAAGAGACTATTATCAGCAACTATATGCAAATAAACTGGACAACCTGGATGAAATGGACAAATTCCTAGAAAAGTACAACTTTCCAAGACTAAACCAGGAAGAAATAGATAATATTAATAGAACCATCACAAACACGGAAATTGAAACCATAATCAGAAATCTTCCAAAAAACAAAAGCCCAGGACCAGATGGCTTCACAGCTGAATTCTACCAAAAATTTAGAGAAGAGCTAACACCTATTCTACTCAAACTCTTCCAGAAAATTGCAGAGGAAGGTCAACTTCCAAACTCATTCTACGAAGCCACCATCACCCTAATTCCAAAACCCGACAAAGATGCCACAAAAAAAGAAAACTACAGGCCAATATCACTGATGAACTTAGATGCAAAAATCCTTAACAAAATTCTAGCAAATAGAATCCAACAACACATTAAAAAAATCATACATCATGATCAAGTAGGCTTTATCCAAGGGATTCAAGGATTCTTCAATATTCGCAAATCAATCAATGTAATACACCACATTAACAAATTGAAAAGTAAAAACCACATGATTATTTCAATAGATGCAGAGAAAGCCTTTGACAAAATTCAACATCCATTTATGATAAAAACCCTCCAAAAAGCAGGAATAGAAGGAACATACCTCAACATAATAAAAGCTATATATGACAAACCCACAGCAAACATCATCCTCAATGGTGAAAAACTGGAAGCATTCCCCCTGAAATCAGGAACAAGACAAGGGTGCCCACTCTCACCACTACTTTTCAACATAGTTTTGGAAGTCTTGGCCACAGCAATCAGAGCAGATAAAGAAATTAAAGGAATCCAGATTGGAAAAGAAGAAGTAAAACTCTCTATGTTTGCAGATGACATGATCCTCTATATTGAAAACCCTAAAGACTCTACTAGAAAATTACTAGAGCTAATCAGTGAATATAGCAAAGTTTCAGGATACAAAATCAACACACAGAAATCCCTGGCATTCCTATACACTAACAATGAGAAATCAGAAAGAGAAATTAAGGAAACAATTCCATTCACCATCGAAACAAAAAGAATAAAATATTTAGGAGTATTTCTACCTAAAGAAACAAAAGACTTATATATAGAAAACTATAAAACACTGATGAAAGAAATCAAAGAGGACACAAACAGATGGAGAAATGTGCCGTGTTCGTGGATTGGAAGAATCAATATAGTGAAAATGAGTATACTACCCAAAGCAATCTATAGATTCAGTGCAATTCCTATCAAGCTACCAGAGGTCTTTTTCAGAGAATTAGAACAAATAATTTCTCAATTTGTATGGAAATACAAAAAACCTCGTATAGCCAAAGCAATCTTTAGAAAGAAGAATGGAACTGGAGGAATCAACCTACCTGACTTTAGGCTATACTACAAAGCCACAGTCATCAAGACAGTGTGGTACTGGCACAAAGACAGAAATATAGATCAATGGAACAAAATAGATAGCCCAGAGATAAATCCACGCATCTGTGGACACCTTATCTTTGACAAAGGAGGCAAGAATATATAATGGAGAAAAGACAACCTCTTTAACAAGTGGTGCTGGGTAAACTGGACAGCCACTTGTAAAAGAATGAAACTAGAACACTTTCTAACACCATACACAAAGATAAACTCAAAATGGATCAAAGATCTAAGCATAAGACCAGAAACTATAAAACTCCTAGAGGATAACATAGGCAAAACACTCTCTGACATAATTTAAAGCGGGATCCTCCATGACCCACCTCCCAGAATATTGGAAATAAAAGCACGAATAAACAAATGGAGCCTAATTAAAATTAAAAGCTTCTGCACAACAAAGGAAACTATAAGCAAGGTGAAAAGACAGCCTTCAGAATGGGAGAAAATAATAGCCAATGAAGCAACAGACAAACAATTAATCTCAAAAATATACAAGCAACTCCTGCAGCTCCATTCTAGAAAAATAAACGACCCAATCAAAAAGTGGGCCAAAGAACTTAACAGACATTTCTCCAAAGAAGACATGAAAATGGCTAACAAACACATGAAAAGATGCTCAACATCACTCATTATCAGAGAAATGCAAATCAAAACCACAATGAGGTATCACTTTACACCAGTCAGAATGGCTGTAATCCAAAAATCTACAAGCAATAAATGCTGGAGAGGATTTGGAGAAAAGGGAACTCTCTTACACTGTTAGTGGGAATGCAAGCTAGTACAGCCACTATGGAAAACATTGTGGAGGTTCCTTAAAAAACTGCAAATAGACCTGCCATATGACCCAGCAATCCCACTGCTGGGCATATACACCGAGGAAACCAGAATTGAAAGAGCCACGTGTACCCCAATGTTCATCGCTGCATTGTTTACAATAGCCAGGACATGGAAGCAACCTAGATGCCCATCAACTGACTAATGGATAAGAAAGCTGTGGTACATATACACAATGGAATATTACTCAGCATTAAAAAAAAATTCATTTGAATCAGTTCTACTCAGGTGGATGGAACTGGAGCCCATTATCCAGAGTGAAGTAAGCCAGAAGGAAAAACAACAGTACAGTATATCAGGTGGATGGAACTGGAGCCCATTATCCAGAGTGAAGTAAGCCAGAAGGAAAAACAACAATATAGTATATTAACGCATATATATGGAATTTAGAAAGACGGTAACGAGAACTCAGCATGCGAGACAGCAAAAGGAACGCAGATGTATAGAATAGACTCGTGGACTCTGTGGATGAGGGTAAGGGTGGGATGATATGGGAGAATGGCA